>SKCR01038922.1:0-49172 GCA_019454045.1 Zanthoxylum bungeanum | reverse complement strand
ATACCCAAGCCTCTTAGGCTCTTATCGCTTGTTGTCAGGAATAAACAACGAGTCCTCCAAATTAGTCCATCACAATAGGCTACGAGTAGATGGCTATACAGGTGCCTTCACAGCTTTTCCTTCTAGAAAGGTAGTGAATGAAGGAAGACACCCAACCATTACCTAGCCTTAAAATGCCTTGATTAAACCCATTTTATCCACTATAGACACGGTCAATTAAAACATAAATCCAAACATTACAAGACAATATTCGGGGCCGATTCTCTATCCCCAGTGGAGTCGCCAGACTGTGGGAACACAGAAACTGGACGACGCATGCTGTCCCGGGCTCGCGGCTCGGTCGGGAGTACGGAGTAGCCACAGGGGACTAAACCGGAGAATAATGGAGTCGCCACCCGGTGTAAACCGGGAAAATGAGATTTAAGGCCACACTCACCCCTCGCAAGGGAAGACCTCAAACCGTTGGGTTCGGAATGGTCCATTACTTTTGCCACTTGTAATGAAAGGATTTATGTAATGATTTAATCAGGCTTAAGTAGCACTTATTTCCAAGAGTATCATGCTTCTAAATTCACATGTACAAAATAAAACTTACACCTAAGTTTACATATATTTCACATCTAAAATTGCATTGCTTGAAAGTACATCAAAGGAGCGAAACATACAACTTCACTGGCATATTATATTCAAGAAACACAAGCACACATACTAACCACACAAACACAATGTGAGCACTTCTCAAGTGGTACGTGGAATTGTATCCCAATACAGACCATACTACCGTCCATTCGGAATCGGCTACAGAATTTATGTCTGGGTTTCCATCCGATATACCACAAGAAATAACACTCAAATGTTATCATGACATAGGTATATGAATTGTAATACATTAAACACATTGCATTCATACATGTTGGGATAGCTACTAGGAAAACTATGTATGAAATCTGATGAAAAGGACTCAGTTCAGTGGGTGCGTGTTCGCGTTGCGTTTGAAAATGCGTTCGAATGGTAAACAGAGGTGTTCGCGTTCATATAGCATTCGATAACGCTTTCGAACGGAACCAGACTGATGCATGATAAGACTAAGAAAGTGCGTGTGCGTTCGCATAGTGTTCTAGAATGCGTTCGAACGGTAAACAGAAGGTTCCCGTTCGTATAGCGTTCGAGAACGCGTTCGAACGGAACTAGACCTGATGCATGATGAGACTAAGAAAGTGCATGTGTGTTCGTGTAGCGTTCTAGAATGCGTTCGAATGGTAAACAGAAGGTTCGCGTTCGTGTAGCGTTTGAGAACGCGTTCGAATGAACCAGACCTGATGCATGCAACACAAAGAATAAAGACAACAATGTCATGCGTGTGCGTTCGTGTAGCATTTGAGAACGCGTTCGAACGGTAAATAGAAGGTTCACGTTCGTGTAGCGTTTGAGAACGCGTTCGAACGGAACCAGACCTGATGCATGCAACACAAAGAATAAAGACAACAATGTCGAGCTCGGTATGTCCGATTAAACGTATCTTGTATTCAACCGAACACACATCAACCGGTGAGGCAAAGCATCGTGGTAAAGGGCTTTAACCCCTCCCCATAGGGGATCTTTCATTCCACTTACTAAGCCCATGCGCTCGATTGAATCATGCATACCAAGAATTAAAAGCAATAACATCAAACTTAGTATGCCCGATTGAGCGTATCTTGCATTCAACCGAACACACATCAACCTGCGTGGCCAAGCATCATGGTAAAGGGGTTTAACCCCCTCCCCATAGGGGATCTTTCATTCCACTTACTAAGCCCATGCGCTCGATTGAATCATGCATAAATAAGCAACATGCAGAATCAAGTGACGAAAAATAAAAAAACCAAAGCAACACAAAACAAAATAGGGTGCCGTTTACTCAAGCGGTACGTGGAGTTGTTTCCCGAGTACATATCATATTACCGTCCATTCGGAATCGGCTATGAAATTTATGTCCGGGTTTTCCATCCGATATACCACGAGAGTTGACACATCTCTTTTTTATTCCACAGCCACAACATACAACATCTCATAATTCATGCATATTTATCTACTCAAGGGCCACAACATGCATTTCAACATGACAATCATGCAAGCAATATTCAATAAATGATACAAAAAAATACGAGTGTGAAAGATACCCTCAGGTCTAACCATTTTGCCAACATTCTGGCTTGCGTTTCACACGACGTCGGAAGGGTACAGCTCCTCAACTTCTCAGGTTCACTGGTTTAGCGTCCTAGCTCACTGCTTTGCTATTTTGCTTGCTGTTTGAACTCCGTTCTGCTATTGTTCGGCCTCTGTTTTGCTGCTCACTGTTCAGGTCACCTGTTTTGACGTTTCAACGGACTGTTCCGAGTTTTTGTGTGGGTTCTTAGTGCAGTCTTGTGTGATATTTTAAGGATTATGAATGCAGTTTTTTATGTTATTACTTTAAGGTTTTTAGGAATGTTTTAAGTGTATTTTGCTGTTGTTTTAGGGGTTTAAATTACTGCTGTTTGGGCGTGTAAAGTAGTGCAGTTTTATGTTCACTGTAGTTCGGTTTTTGGTTGTAATTTTCGGTGATGGAGGGCTGCTGTATAAGGCTGGTTTCGATGGCTTTAGGAAGATATAAAAGCTTGTTATTTTCGGTTATGGAGGGGTTAAGGAGGGTGATTGTTCGGCTATGGAATGGAGGAGATGAAAAGAATATTTTTTTGTTACTTATTCTTGTGATTGGCGTGAATGGAGAGCTTGGAGAGGGGGTTGGAGATTCTTTTCTTCTTTATTTTTGTGATGGGCGTGAACTAGGGATCGGAATGCCTTGGAGAGGTGTTGTTTATTAGAGAATGGCTAGGGCTTCACCTTGTCTCACAAGCAAGGGATTTGGCATTAATGGAGGATTTGATTTGGTGTTGACAAGGAAAGCAAGGGATTGATGAGGGACAAATTTGGTTTAGATTAGGATGCACAATATTTAATTTGTTATGATTGATTTTAATTAGGCATGACATCTTTTTAATTTAGTATGTGATTTTGTTTAGTTAGGAAGTTAATATATTTGATTTATCTTTATTAGGTATGATTATATTTTGTGTTTTATTTAATTGGTAATGGTTTTTAATAAATATTTTATTTATTAAATTGGGATGTGTTTTAATGGGCTTTGGGGGGGCTAATATTGGGCTGGGGTACGAGGCTAGCAGCAAAACCAGAAACACCAACGCCATTCGAACGCAATTCGAACGCTACACAACATCCGCAATCTGCCTGACGTTCGAACGAAGTAACGAACACAGCACTAACGAAGAACAGTGACTTGTGAGATGAACTTGATGACGTACTTATTCTGAATTTCCCCTTCTGACCTCCGTTTCCCGCAATATCCTTAGCTAAAAAGGTAGTGCCTCCACTGAGACTTATCATCGGGTTTCACATACGAAAATGCGATGCCTACACAAGTTCAGTAAATAGACCTTTTTCCGGTCCAGACGACATGTAGACTCGATTTGGTCCCATTTCGGTGCCAAACGAGTGAGTCGACAAGCTCTTTCTTCAAGAGGCTCATTAATTGAGTCAAGTACCAATCCGGACCTTCATATGATACCAGACGACACGCGACTTGACTAAGTCTCTATACCACTCCAGCTGATAGAATGACCTTCTTGCCATCATCAGGCGAGTTAAAGACATGAACCAAACTCAGTCCAGATGACCTGAAGGCTCAATTGGTCCTCTGAACAATCAAATGGAGTTCTTCAAATGACACTACTCGGATCTGTCGACTGGGACATGACTAGGCAAGTAGAAGACTTGGACTACATTCAGTCCAGACATGAAGACTCCATTGGTCCACAACCCAGTCATATGGATTATGACCGGGATCAACTTCCAAATCGATCGACTGGGGACATCACCTCAAACTCATGTCGAGTCAGATTCAAGACTTTAGCCACATTGTCCAGGCGACATTGAAGACACTCAATCGCATCCTAGTCTAGACAACAAAGACTTTCTTGTTTTGGTTCAGACAACACGACCAACGAGTACTCTCCAAGCCAATGACTCATTGACTTAGAGAATATGGGACAAACTGTATGGGCCAAATTTGGGCCAAGGGCAATTTTGACTTTTCGCTTCGAGCCCAATACTAAATACACCCCAAATCCCCCGAACAATACCCAAGATAAGACTCGGGCCCAGTTTCCATCTCAAGCCCACAAATAAAAGGAAGGCCCAATATCCTCCAATCTAAAGAACCCAAGACTCCCAAAGGAAGCCCAATTTTACAAGCCTGTGTTGACCCAAAGATATTTCACAAGCCCATACCCAGTAAAATACCATACCTGAACCGCATCCTAGTGCCAGCCCACGAAACATCCAAGACTCATAACTACCCCTCATGAATCAGATGTTTCCAGAATCCAACGAACAAGCATAACTACCCATCATGAATCGGCTGTTACCAGCATCCAACGGACGAGCAATAAATACACATGTTTCCCGAGAGTGTGTATAAAAAAGAAGAAAGTCTACGAGAAAGGGCACTTAAGCACTACGACTCACAGCTTAATAATATTCTCTGCAGAGCTCTCAGAAATCCCCTACCCTCCGCCCTCACGGCAGCTCACGGGGATCAAGGTAATCTCTGACCTTGCTCCTCCTTCTACGGCATTTACAGCTCATCTTCACTACTGACTTGAGTGTCGGAGTGCCTACGGCACCCACCACACTGGTGGGAAGACCCTCCCCGCTCACCTTTCCTTTGTTTTGTAGGATCACTAATGCCCCCAACCTACAAATTCTCGATTGTGGACCTCGGGCGAAAACCAGCGTCTACAATATCGAATATAACAGAGACCACTCCCACTACTATCATGGAGTAAATAAGACTTAAGTAAACCTTTTACCTCACAAACATCTCATTATTACCTTAATAATGATAATATCGTTAGAATATATAACACTAGAAAGAAATTTGTACGCTCCCACTAACCCTACCATCACATATGTATTCTCTATGTTTTGATAAAATCAGTCAATCTGATTGTTATCAAAATTAGAAAACATAGATTTCCGGAAAGCTTATCTGAGTCTACAATAGGCTCTATAAGCTGATATATCAAACAATGATCTTAACAGAATACAAACTCCAGGGCCATTCCAGAACAAACTCTCTCGTAAGAAATCACAATGGATCCTTCTTCAAAGAACCATTCAGGAACGCCACACTTTGTATTCCTATCTAAAATACTTAGTTTAATATCAACATTAACCAACAGATCCTTAATTGTTCAATTAGTATGACTAGAGACAAGTTTCCTCAGAATCTACAACAGATTGTTGAGTATAACCTTTCTCACTGCCATACTATAAAGGTCAAATTTTTAATAAGCTCACTTTGCTTTTGTTGCGGAAATAAGTTGCATATTTTATGAACGATTCATAATGAAAGCTCAATCAAGTTCAAACTTGATCGCAGTAAGCTATGAACAACCTTAGATCTATGGTTTAATGCTAACTTCCGGAATCGATATCAAATATCGCTCCCACTATAAGTCATAGGCTAATTTTCTTTGATACGAAAACAACAGAACCATTTAGTAGCAAATACTTCACAAATGATTCTCACATCCTATTGGACTTATATGGAAGATGTCTAAGGGTATTTTCATCTTACTAATTATGTAGTTCCATTTATATTTTATCACTCTCACATTTGACTTCAATAAGTCAAGTCTTTTCTACAATCGTCAACATTCGATGTTATACACCAAGTAATAAAATAATTTTATTACTCAGGTTCCTAGAAAAGATATTCTATCAAATAGAATACAATATTCTGTTAAATAGAATAAATGATAAACTTTTACTTGTACCTCCGAAAAGTAAGTACTTTCAATTATATAACCATTATATAAAAGAAAGATTAAAACCTCAAACTTTTCAAAATTCAAATTTTCTACTTATACATATCATATACGTAACTGTAGAAACTATTGGAACCTTAATTAAATGGATGCAGTATTGTTACTAGAGCATATCCCGTGACTCATACCCAAACGAATACTGATATGGGCCTCGCCCCCAGACTGATATTGATGTGGGCCTCGCCCCTAAAACTGATATTGATATGGGCCCTCAACCCTGGGACTCATTCCCAAAACTACTACTCATATGTTGCTGATTCTGGTTGGCTTATCTTTGCGGCTTTCTCTTTTTCTTCTTTTGAAACCTGTGAATACAAAACGAAACAAACAAAAAAAAGAATGCAGAATATGTTACATGTATGCATGCATGCATGAATGAATTTCCTATTCTGTTGGGTTAGGTCTTCCTCCAGTTCTCCAGGCGATTGCTCAGTCTTCTTTCTGGTTTCATGACTCAATATCTTGTTATGTCCTTGATTTGCGATGTGGGAGACTGGTCGCCCCCAGTCTTCGTTTACCTTTCTGCTCTCTGTTGTTTGTACTTGGTCAAGATGAAGCACATGGTGGGGCCTTCCATATCATACTATATCATATGATACGAAATAGTCCCAATAGTTACACATATTATTGCCCTCAAAGATGCTCAGTATTGAAACCAGAGAACCTTCAAAACATTCAACGCAACTCAAATCCAAGTCTTTGAATAAATGATCTAATCCAGACTCAAAGTGTGTGTGTGTGCAAAGGTTCCTTGCGGATTCATCCCTAGGTAAGCCAACTCAATGATTTTGTTTCAAAAATCGGGATCGATGGGTCAAACCAACCTAGATGTCTCAATTATGTCTGCAGTTGCTTTTCTGTGCTCAATGTGGTATGTTTTATTTCTCTTTTGTCTCTTTCTTTTTCTTTTTGAACTTCTTCTTTTTTTCTTTTCTTATTTTTTTCTCTTTTTTTTTTTCAACACACCAACCCTTTAAGGTATCATTCTCCTCATGGTGGTCCTAATACTCGCCCATTGGTAGCTTCACGCTTATCAGTTATAGGTTGTTCAATCTTTTTTTAGAGACTTTTATTTCATTTCAACCATACCACACATCATAACATAAGCAAATCAAGATAGACATCTAAGCAAACGGTCATTCACCGACCTACAATTTCTTCAACTAGTCACTTTGCTAACTACTCAGGTTTTCACCGCTAAGAACCTATAGTGAAGTGCTTACGAGTCTAACATAGATCAATCATTCAAAGTATCAAATAAAAGCACATCAAAGGTTTATCGTTTCTAAGATTTCATCCTAAAGCAAACGATTTCATCATTGGACTTATGTCTGACTATCAAGGACTAAAAACAAACAACAATTTTTTCTCTTCTTTTTTCTTCTTCTCTTTTTTTTTTTCATTTCGTTTTTTCATTTTTCTTTCTTTTTTCTTTTTTTTTCTTTTTAAGGCCCCCAATGGTCTTTCTATCTTTGCCGCAAGGTTTTCTGTTTCTCGATTTCCTTTTCCCCGATATCCATGTTTGCTAAACTCTCTTGACAAACTCTTTTTTTTCTTCTCTAACCCAACAGATATTTATGATGGCTTTTAAGACACTGGGTAACATGATGCGTGTATGTAAGAGATGCATGCGATATATGAGATATAATATGCATGTGGTTATCAAAAGCATAAAGAGGCAACTTCTATAGGATATACAACTATGGTTCTCATGCGGGTTTATGGGAGTGCAGATAAAAGCTTTTGCTGGCGAAAGATGCCCACAACTAGGACTCCACACTCAAGGGTTCGAGCGACTAAGTGAGCGCACCTTTTTTTATACCTTAAGGTACATGCCAACGAGTTTATGGTGTGTGACCAATAGGAACACGGTTAATGAAAGCACAAATCACAACGAGTTAAAACCTCTTTCAACCCACTATAGACACGGTTAACTAAAGCACAAATCATAAACATCACAAGACATGATTTCGGGGCCGATTCTCTATCCCCAGTGGAGTCGACAGACTATAGACAACAGAAACCGGCGATGCTTGTTCCGGGCTCGCGGCCCGGTCGGGAGTACGGAGTAGCCCACGGGGACTAAACCAGAGAATAAAATGGAGTCGTTACCCGTGTGAACCGGGAACCGGGAAAATTGATTAAGGCCGCACTCACCCATCGTAAGGGAAGACCTCAAACCGTTGGGTTCAGAATGGTCCCTTACTTATGCCACTTGTAATGAACGGATTTGTGCAATAATTTAACTAAGTCTACGCAACGTACATGTCCAAGAATAACCTAAATCTAGTTCGCATTCATAAAAATAAATCATATGTCTAAGTCATCATGCTTTAAAAGTAAGTCATTATAACGGCAAGCATACGATAACACACAATGATCTCTCATCATGTTGAATTATCAAACACGAAAAATAAATAACAACCTAAACGTAAACATAAATTAAATTCCTAATGAGAAAGAAAGTAACTAAATCATGCATAAAGAACAATATACTACAACTAAATCATGCTTAGAAATAGATAACATACCAACGACTTAAATAAATAACATGCTAACGACTAATCATGCTCAAACACAATATTGGTGTGTCTCTCAAGTGATACGTGGCATTGTATCCCGAGTGCAAACCGCAATACCGTCCATTCGGATTCGGCTACGGAATTTACGTCTGAGTTTCCATCCGATATACCACAAGCGCACCCGGAAATCACATCATGCACCAATTCACAATACTCATGCGAAATAAAGTAATAAAATAACTAAAAATAAAGGCTAATAAATAAAAGGGTGCCCTCAGGTCTTACATTTTTAGTCGCTTTCCGGGAATGCGTTTGACGGTGCTAGAAGGGTTATCGTTTCCACTGTTTTCGCTGGTCCACTATTTTTACTGTTTTATCCATTTTCACTCGCGATTTCCGCTCGCTGTTTTCTCTATTTTCTGAGTCTAATTCATGGCTGTTTTCGGAGTATTTCTCGGTGCTCTAGGGGACTGTTTTAGGTTTGTTTTTGGGGTTATTTTGGCTCACGTCGAAAGTTTTTTTTTTTGGGCTGGTTAAAGGCTAATGGCGTGCTGGTGGCTTGCTTTGGCTGCTTGAAGTAGGGGTGTGAGTGTGGTGGCCGAGTGTGAAGATTCGTGAGTGGTGTTTTCAGCCGAGAGGAATGTCCTGCGTGATGAAGGGGTTGTGCTGCTTGTGTGAAGGCTATGGCGTTAATTGCTATGGTTTGTGGGTTGTTGAAGGTTAAGGGGAATTGTGAGGGCTGATGCGTGAAGTTAGGAGCTGTGTTGAGGGCTCTTGTTTTTGTGTATAAAGGGTAAAGAAGGTTTGTTGAATGCAGCGAGTGGGGCTTTGCTGGTTCTGTTTGTTTTTTGGCCGTGAAGGGGCTGTCGAGGTAGTATGTGGAGGCTACTGTGCGTGAACAAATGGGAGTAAGTTGTGTGAATATGTGCGTAAGGTTGGTTCAGTTATTGCGTGAAGAAGCGGAGGGCGTGTGATGGGTGAGCAGTTTTCTAGGGTTTGTTGTTGTGTTTCGGAGGCATGTGCGAGAGGTGTAGGGCTGCTGCCGAGAAGGCTTTGTGAAGGCTGTTAAGGGTGGTTTATTTAGGGTTTGTTTGTTCAGCTCATGTGTGAAGTATTTTAGATGCGTGAAGGCTGTGTGTTGAAGGTTGATGAGTAGAGTGAAGGCTTGCGTGGCGTGAGGGCTTCTAGGGTTTCGTCGCCGAGTCGAGAATAAAGGAGAGAAGTCTGTTTGAGTTGTTTATTCTCTTTTGTTCTGGTTTGTGGTCACTGCCGAGAGAGAGGAAGGGTAGCTACTACGTGTTAGGGTTTATTTTGTTTGGCCGTGAGAGATGAGAGGGGCGTCAGGAGAGAGGAAGATGTCTAGGGTTTGTTGTTGTTTATATATTGAGAGGGTAGGGTTAGGGTGTTTATTTGAAAGGAAAGAAATCAATTAATTTATGTGTGTGTTTAATTTTAATTATTTAAGGCAAGAAATTATTTAAATTAGGTGAGTGATTTATTTAATTTTTAAATTTAATTTAATTAGATTTAGTTTAATTTAATTTGTGAATTTAATTTAATTGGTTATAATTGGATTGGACTTTAATTTGATTTAGTTTAAATGGATTTAATTTGATTTAGTTTAACTGGATTTTAATTAGCTATTTAATTTAATTTCAATTTAGTTATTTAATTTAATTTAAATTATTTAATTCAATTTAATTTGTGAGATGTGTTTTAAATGTTTTAATTATTTAATTTGTGAGATGTGATTTAATGGGTTTGGTGTGTTTTAAAATAGAGGTCCAACAAACAAACCCGAAGCGAAACAAGCGAGTTAAATCCAACGAAAATTCCATTTTCCAATTTTACCCTTCCAATGTCCGTTTCGCGCGACTTTCACAACTAAAGAGATAGTGTCTCCATACGAGACTCATCATCGGGCTGATATGTAAAAATGCAATGCCTACAGTCGCCCCCAATTTGATGGGAATTATGCAGTGTGTGACAATGACAATTCCTATCAAAGTACGTGCAATGCATTTTTACTTACCTGGCTCGCCAGCTGCCACATGGTCCGCCTGCTGCTTCGAACTGATTTGATGATGTAGTGGATATGGTGGCGAGGCGCCTCGACCTCTGGGCTTTGTTCTCGAACCACTGAATGTGAACTATGATGATGTTGCAGTGGGCCCTCGACCCTGGGACGCATCCCGAAACTACAACCGACAACGGGGGTACCTCGACCCTGGGCACCTCAACCCAACACCGCTGTGGATGAAAATAGGGACCTCGCCCTCGAATGATGATGTAGTGGGCATCTCGACCCTGGGCACCTCGACCCGGAACTACAACCGACAACGGGGGCACCTCGACCCTGGGCACCTCGACCCAACACCCCGCTGACAATAAGGGACCTCGCTGACCGGCGTAAACACACACGTATAACGCAAGCGCACGTATCGTTCAAGTAGTATAAAAATATCGATCCCACGAGGACTTAATTCCTACTGTTGTTATTAATTGTTGATACTATTTATTTAAAATATCTAATAAGATGATTGATTGATTTGAAAGGATGATGATTCTAAAAACAAGTAAAAGAAATTGAAAGAAGATTAATGAAGATTAAAACTATATAGGGTTGTGAATTCTTCCAATATTAATTAAAAGATGAAGTAGTTATATCATAGTTGGGTAAATTATTGAATTATTAATCTGGAACACTAAATTATGTAAAAGCCTCTTCCGAATGATCATTTACAAATACCTAGTATAATCCAATTGAACCATATGTCTATGTCAATTAAATTACCTAGATTCATTAAGATTGAGTTCCAATTATGACTACCCCCGCCCAACAGGTATATTCCTATCCTGTAAGGAAATCTATTAAAAGGGTTATCTATCCTTAAGGAAGATCGTGGGTTATTGAGTCTTTGGTCTTTAACTTAAAATCCCTATGTCTAGTTCATTTTAAGTTTTTCTAAATCAATTTTATTAATGGCCAATTAATAAAAAGGCATTAAGATTATGACTCAATAAATAACTCTTTTAAATTACTCAAACTATAATCTAACCCTTTTAAAACCGGTTATATTAGATTTTATCACAACCCTAGATATTTAATTTAGTTACATACATAACTAAAACTGATAAAACTTAGATAAAAACATAAATAAAAATAAAAATTGCAAAAAGTAATAAATAAAAAAAAATAAAATGAAATGCTAGGTCAAATAACTTCTACTATACTATTTAGATATCTCCCATAAATAATAATATATTAACTTGTGATTTTTAAACCAACCGTCCAGAATGGCGGTATCCTGATTAAGTCAAATTCAAATATACCAGCCATAAGGCGGAACAGAAATATAAATTTAAACCAACCGTCCAGTATGGCGATATCCTCATTAAATCAGGTTAACCAGTTTAAATTTAATAACCAACCGTCCAGAATGGCGGTATCCTTTATTAATTCAGATTTTAAATAGTTTATATATTATTTTTTAAGGGAGATTAATCTAAATTGTAAAAGTAAAAGTATTACCTTATTACCTCAGCATGGAGGAGTTACCCCTCATGGAAGAATAGAATTACTACTACAAAGCGTAAAAATAAAACTGAATAAAAGAAGAAAATATGAAGAACTCTCTATTATATAAGATTTACAGAGGATTTGGTACATTTGAAACGAAAAATTCGAAATCTATTTATAGGCAAAAAAATCTATTTTTATTATTATTTTTTGATTTTTAATTTTTTTTATTTTTCTGATTTTTATTTTATTAATTATTTTTTTTTGGATCGCTGAATTTTCGACACGTGGCATGTGTGTGCTAAAAATGACGGGTCGTTGAATCTTTGACACGTGGCATGATGGTTAAATTACTAAAATACCCTCGGTGTCGGGATGCCAAAAATTACCAAAATACCCTTTTCGCCAAATTTCACAATTTTGCTCCAAATCACCTCCAGAATATCTTGAAACTTATTTTGGTGTCGGAATGCCCAAAATTACCAAAATTTTGTGTCGGGACGTCCAAAATTACCAAAATACCATTTTGTCAAATTTCACCAAATTTCACAGTTTTGCTTCAAATCACCTCCAGAATGTCCTGAAACTTTATTTATCTACAAAATAACACAAAACACATCAAAATATTCACAAAACTCAAGAAACTATACAAAATATTAAGTTAAATGAGTGGGAAATAGTGATACATTATCACTCATCACACCCCCAAACCTAACATTTTGCTAGTCCTCGAGCAAAATAAAATAACATAGTAAATTTAACTAAGCCACTTTCGTAGGGATCACGATTGCATTTAGCATATGCAACAAGCCTTTAAACCCCTAGGTGTCCCTAGTGGACGAGTTGTAGTCTCGTGAGGGTTTACAGCAATGATACCCACAAACATTTTATAAAAGTAAAAAGGAAGTGAAACTAATGCACACAAAAGCAAAAAGACAAGAGAAAATAGAATAAAGAAGTTAGTGACTAATTAGGTGAAACTTTTACTCCAAGTTTATTAGTTGTTTTGTTTCATTCTAAATTATTAAATAAGTAAATTCTCCGATTATTTTTACCATTTCTTCATATACACAGCCAACATAATATTAAACAACTCATTTCGCCCATAACAGTCATAAGTGCAGTTGATAAGAGAGTAATATTTTTGTCCTAAAGTTTTATCAGATTTCACACCTTTTGTAGTAATGGAATAATTTTTTTTGATTTTTCTGATTTTTTCTTTGATTTTTTTCTTTTCTCTATTTTTTATTTATATACAATATCTTCCATCTATGTAGCGAGCTTTGGGCCGGTGGCTCCCAAACCAGTTGACTTTAGGGCATCAGGTGTTAAGACACCCCTAAGGACTTAATTACTCAGACTTCAGATATATGTATTTTTTTTTATCATCTTTTTGATCCATGTAGCGAGTGTTGGGCCAGTGACTCCCAAACCAGTTGGTTTTAGGGCACTAGGTATTAAAATACCCTTACAGACTTAATAACTCGGATCTCAGACTTTTTTTTTATTCCATCACTTTTTTTTGAGATGCTTCTCCAATTAAACTATAGCACTGAATATTGCAATCTTTTCAATTTTATCCTATGTCCGTATGTCACCATGTATATTGATAATATCTGCCAACTAAGTATATGAAGATCCATTTTAGTCAGTTTAATGGAGAATTTACAGATTAAATAATTCAAAAGTGAATAAACAAAAATTAACTTGTTTTGAATTAGGTTTGAAATACGTCTCAGGAGTGGAAATTCCTTACACAGCTATTTCTTACCAATTTCATCTTTTTAGTCAACATAACAACAAAACATTTCTACTGATCATATAACTATAATTTACATGTGTTTTTTTTTTTTTTTTTTTTTTATGAAAGGCTCTTGCTGACGAAGGATTGGTCACAACTAGGACTCCCCACTCAAGGGTTCAAGGGACCAAGTGAACGCACCTTTTTTATACCTTATGGTACGTGCCAACGAATTTATGGTGTGTAACTAACTGTCGAATGGACTTCCCGTTGTAGATTCCCCAGAGGGAAGGTGGAGCGAGGCTCACTTAAGTACCCTAGCCCCTTAGGCTCTTATCGCTTGTTGTCAGGAATAAACAACGAGTCCTCCAAACTAGTCTGTCATAACACGCTACAAGTGAATGATTATCTAGGTGCCTCCACAGCTTTTCCTTATAAAAAGGTAGTGAGTGAAGGAAGACACCAAACCATTACCTAGCTTTAAATATGCCCTTTATTTTTATTAATTTTTTAATTTTTTTGTATTTTTTGAAAAATTTTGGACTAAAAATAAAAACACAAACTATAAACAATATACTATTAACTATTCCCCACCCCCAAACCTAAATGAGACATTGTCCCCAATGTCTTAAACAGTAGAAGAAGAGTTTAGAAGATAGTACCTGGTTAGCTGAATTACTACAAGAAAATTAAAGGTTAAGATCCAGATTTATTCGACGCTTCTTACCACGATCATCATCGGACCATTTTATCTTTGAAAGGTTAGGATCAACTTGTGGTTCATAGGCTAAGAATTGGTCTATTAGATCCGGAGCAGACCTGGCAGTAAGTAGTAAAAAGGAGTTCTTTCATTGGTTTTGACACGAACCCATTTCTCCGGGCATCATCAAGAAAAACACAAAGAAAATCATAAAATCCATCAACGTTGAGCAGTCCAAGCGGTTTCTGGTGTATGTTCAAGGTTGCCCAAGATAACACTATAAAAATTTCCTCCAGTGTGCCTAAGCCACCTAGCAAAGCAATAAAAGCATCAGCACGATTAATCATTTCTACCAGTCGTTTAGACATACCTGGCACGATCAGTTCCTCTCCGTTTGATGGTTCAATCAGATTTGCCTCTGCCAAGGGTTTTGGGATGATTCCCAAAACATGACTGCCTCCTTCTTGTACGGCCTTTGAAACAATCCCCATTAGTCCAAGATTGCCTCTGCCATATATTAAGTGCATATTCCTTGCAGCTAAGACTCGACCCAATTCCTG
Source organism: Zanthoxylum bungeanum (assembly GCA_019454045.1). Classification (NCBI taxonomy): domain Eukaryota; kingdom Viridiplantae; phylum Streptophyta; class Magnoliopsida; order Sapindales; family Rutaceae; genus Zanthoxylum; species Zanthoxylum bungeanum. The sequence goes on along the minus strand of SKCR01038922.1, from coordinate 34,199 downwards.
TGCTGCTTCTATGTATTCTGGTTTAGTACCAACACTACTACCGCAAAACACACATATGTTCTCAACTCGTCTTCTTGAAGTGGCTTCCATTTTTTATGTATTTCTTTCTTAACTCTGATGCCTTCAAAAGTGCAATGACGGGCTGAATTTATAGTACCTGAAAAAGGTGAGTAATAATAGCACTAGTATCTTCCAAAGGAAGCTGTTAGCTAAACAAAACAAAGAAATCGTGAAAGGTCAAGTATGGATCATGTCTACGAAAATAAAGATAATTACAATGGAAAAGCAAATCAAAGCAATAATTAAGGCAACGGAATTGTGTACGCAATACACTACTCGTTGGTATATAAATCCATTAGGATGTGTCTCAAGATTTAATTCTTTACTCAGCCATTGCTAATGAATTGGTTCTCATCTTTATGATTGCCAAACACCATTCCTTCTGTTTTAAAATGCTACGTTTGTGCTTTTCCCTACAAAATAACACACAAAATTAAAAATTCACAACATGAAATATGAAAACAAAAATTACAACAAATTGCATGGGTTGCCTCCCTACTAGCGCTAAATATTTCGTCTTCAGCCAGACGTGACTGAAATCTATCTGTCAAGGAGGTTTCAATGTCGTTTTGGACGTCCTATTAAAGACATTCCCATGTGCGTTGCTTTTGAAGGGTCTCTTCCAACGGTAAGGTGGTAAAAAGAATTTTGTCTCATTCAGTGCTTGTACCACCTTTTTAACTTTTGTTGCTCAGTGATTCCTAAAAAGAAAAAAAGAAAAATCAGGAGGTCTATATGATGCTTGACTTGGAATGGAATTTCCATTCTGTCAAGTTTCTGAGTAATATCTTTGATTTGTATTCCCCGATACAACGATGTTTCTCCTAAATGCTCTGGATTTCAATATGGTATGACAGTTGCTCCTCCATTTGCTCTGCTTCTTGCTCCACCTTTTCTTCACAGATGTATTTTTAAAATTTCCGTATTCAGCTCTTCATCTGTCATCTGTGAAATACATGCTTCAAAATTGTCAACCTGAGGATGAAAGAAATGTCAGATTTTAGGTCTTCATCCTCTGATCTGACTGGCTCAGGTAGATCTTCTTCAAACATTTGTGCAATGGAATCTCCAAGATCTGCATTCTGAGGATGGAAAGTTTCATCCTTCCTTATTAGTGCAGTTGGTACAAACAGCTCAGCTTCTTTGTCCTCGTTAGAGTCAGAATAATAAAAATCAAATTGGGACTTTGTTGGTGCAGGCTCCTTAACTGATACCTCTGATTCTTGATACTGCTCAGCCTCGTCCTCTGTTATGATGTTATGATGAATCTCAGGATATTCGAAGGCTTCTTCAGTATTATTTGAATTTGCTCGGTGAGATATGTGATTCAGGTTGTCTGTTAGTTGTCTAACTTGATCTGTCATCCTCTGTATAGACGCTGCTTGACTCTGAATTTGTACATCAAATTGAGCTTCTCGTTTCTTGAACCAATCTTTTAGCATGTCATTCAACTGATCTTCCTCTGATGGATCTGGTTCTTGATGAAGATCCTAGATAGATGATGGATAAGATGGAAAATGTGATGATTCTACGTACCTTGAAGGATTCCAATAATTCTGCCACTCTGAAAGGTATATACATTGATCGCTCGGGTGGTTACCATCACATATTACACATCTCCCCATTTCATTCTGATGAGCAAATGTAGTAATACTTGATTCTGGCTTCCAGTGATAGTTGTTGGGCTGGACAACAGGCCTCAGAAAACTAGACTGTTGCTCCCGGATTTGGGGTGTATCTTCTTGTAAGGCTCGTAATCTTTCAAAATGTTCCATTTTTTAATCACCTGAAAACAAAAGAAAGAAATAAAAAGTACAGATAATAAAACAAAGAAAATTAGATACAAGTAAATTAGATAGCTTCAAAATTAATAACTCAAGAAAAATAAGTCCCCGGCAACGGCGCAAAAACTTGACCGGCGTAAACACACACGTATAACGCAAGCGCACGTATCGTTCAAGTAGTATAAAAATATCGATCCCACGAGGACTTAATTCCTACTGTTGTTATTAATTGTTGATACTATTTATTTACAAATATCTAATAAGATGATTGATTGATTTGAAAGGATGATGATTCTAAAAACAAGTAAAAGAAATTGAAAGAAGATTAATGAAGATTAAAACTATATAGGGTTGTGAATTCTTCCAATATTAATTAAAAGATGAAGTAGTTATATCATAGTTGGGTAAATTATTGAATTATTAATCTGGAACACTAAATTATGTAAAAGCCTCTTCCGAATGATCATTTACAAATACCTAGTATAATCCAATTGAACCATATGTCTATGTCAATTAAATTACCTAGATTCATTAAGATTGAGTTCCAATTATGACTACCCCCGCCCAACAGGTATATTCCTATCCTGTAAGGAAATCTATTAAAAGGGTTATCTATCCTTAAGGAAGATCGTGGGTTATTGAGTCTGTGGTCTTTAACTTAAAATCCCTATGCCTAGTTCATTTTAAGTTTATCTAAATCATTTTATTAATGGCCAACTAATAAAAGGCATTAAGATTATGACTCAATAAATAACTCTTTTAAATTACTCAAACTATAATCTAACCCTTTTAAAACCGGTTATATTAGATTTTATCACAACCCTAGATATTTAATTTAGTTACTATACATAACTAAAACTGATAAAAACTTAATAGACATAAAATGAAATTGCAAAAAGTAATTAAATTGCAAAAGAAATAAATGAAATGCTAAGGTAAAAGGAAATAACTTCTACTATATACTATTTAGATATCTCCCATAAAATAATAATATATTAACTTGTGATTTTTTAAAACCAACCGTCCAGAATGGCGGTATCCTGATTAAGTCAAATTCAAATATACCAGCCATAAGGCGGAACAGAAATATAAATTTAAACCAACCGTCCAGTATGGCGGTATCCTCATTAAGTCAGGTTTAACCAGATTAAATTTAATAACCAACCGTCCAGAATGGCGGTATCCTTTATTAATTCAGATTTTAAATAGTTTATATATTATTTTTTTAAGGGAGATTAATCTAAATAGCAAAAGTAAAAGTATTACCTTATTTCCTCAGCATGGAGGAGTTACCCCCTCATGGAAGAATAGAATTACTACTACAAAGCGTAAATAAAACTGAATAAAAGAAGAAAATCTGAAGAACTCTCTAATATATAAGTATTTACAGAGGATTTGGTACATTTGAAACTAAAAATTCGAAATCTATTTATAGGCAAAAAAATCTAATTTTTTATTATTATTTTTCTGATTTTTATTTTTTTATTATTTTTATGATTTTTATTTTTTTATAATTTTTTTTTGGATCGCTGAATTTTCGACACGTGGCATGGTGTGCTAAAATGACAACTCGTTGAATCTTTGACACGTGGCATGATGGTTAAATTACTAATATACCCTCGGTGTCGGGATGCCAAAAATACCAAAATACCCTTTTCGTCAAATTTCACAATTTTGCTCCAAATCACCTCCAGAATATCTTGAAACTTTATTTTGGTGTCGGAATGCCCAAAATTACCAAAATTTGTGCCGGGACGTCCAAAATTACCAAAATACCCTTTTTGCCAAATTTCACAGTTTTGCTTCAAATCACCTCCAGAATGTCCTGAAACTTATTTATCTACAAAATAACACAAAACACATCAAAATATTCACAAAACTCAAGAAACTATACAAAATATTAAGTTAAATGAGTGGGAAATAGTGATACATTTATCACTCATCACTCGCCCTCGCACTGATGATGTAGTGGGCACCTCGACCATGGGCACCTCGACCCGGAACTACGACCGACAACGGGGGCACCTCGACCTTGGGCACCTCGACCCAACACCGCTGACAATAGGGACCTCGCCCTCGAACTGATGATGTAGTGGGCACCTCGACCCTGGTCACCTCGACCTAGAACTACAACCAACAACGGGGGCACCTCGACCCAACACCACTGACAATAGGGACCTCGCCCTCGAACTGATGATGTAGTGGGCACCTCGACCCAACACCGCTGACAATAGGGACCTCGCCCTCGAACTGATGATGTAGTGGGCACCTCGACCCGGAACTACAACCGACAACGGGGGCACCTCGACCCTGGGCACCTCGACCCAACACCGCGGACAATAGGGACGTCGCCCTCGAACTGATGATGATGTGGGCCTCGCCCCCAGAGTGCCATACCCGACCAACCTGATGCTGATGCTGATCTTCCATTCTCAGTGTGCCATTCTCGGCGTGCTCATTCTCGAGCTGTCCATTCCCGGACTATATCTCTATTCTCGGAGTTCCATTCCCGGCGTGCTCATTCTTTAGCTGTCCATTCCCGGACTATATCTCCATTCTCGGAGTGCCATTCCCGGCAGAACTAATCTGATGTGATGTGGGCCTCGCCCCCAGAATGCCATACCCGGCAGAAACTGATCTGATGCTATGTGGGCCTTCCCCCCAGAATGCTATACCCGGTAGAAACTGATCTGATGCTATGTGGGCTTCGCCCCCAGAATGCTATATCTGGCAGAACTGATCTGATGTCTTCATACTCGGTGTGCCGTACCTGACTGATCTGATATCTCCATACCTGGAGTGTCGTACCTGGCAAACTGATCTGATGTCTCCATACCCGAAGTGTCGTACCTGGCAAAACTGACCTGATGTCTCCATACCCGGAGTGCCGTACCTGGCAAACTGATCTGATATCTCCATACCCGGAGTGTCGTACCTGGCAAAACTAATACTGATGTATCCATACCCGGAGTGCCATACCCGGCAAAACTGATGCTGATAATGATGTGGGACCCACTCCTAGAGTGTCATACCCGGCAAGATTGAAACTGATGCTAATATGGGCCTCGCCCCCAGGCTGATGTTGATGTGGGCCTCGGCCCTATGACTCATCTCCAAACGAATACTGATATGGTCCTCGACCCCAAACTGAAACTGATGTGGGCCTAGCCCCCATACAGACACTGATGTGGGCCTCTCCCCCAGAATGATGATGATGTGGGCCTCGCCCCAAAACTGATACTGATGTGGGCCTCGCCCCAAACTGATGTGGGCCTCAACCCCGTGACTCATTGACCGGCGTAAACACACACGTAAAACGCAAGCGTACGTATCGTTCAAGTAGTATAAAAAGTATCGATCCCACGAGGACTTAATACCTAAGTTATTAATTTTATGAGGTTAAATGATTACTAGTATCAAACAGGTTGGTTAATTGATTTGAAATAGCGACGATTCTAAATTTAAAGACAATAAAATAAAATTGTTTGAAGGTAGATTTTAAGAAAATTCAATATTAAAAACTATCTAGGGTTGTGATTTATTCCAATATTATTTAAAGATGAAGTAGTTATCTTATAGTTGGGTAATATATTGATTTATTAACCTGGAACACTAATTTATGTAAAAGCCTCTTCCGATGGTCAATTACAAATACCTAGTATAATCCAATTGAACCATATGTCTATGTCAACCAAATTACCTAGATTCATTATGATTAAGTTCCAATTATAGCTACCCCCGCCGACAGGTATATTCCTATCATGTAAGGAAATCTATTGAAAGGGTTATCTATCCTTAAGGAAGATCGTGGGCTATTGAATCTAAGGTCTTAAACTTAAAATCCCTATGTCTAGTTCATTTTAAGTTTACCTAATCAATTTAATTAATGGCCAGTTAATTAAAGAGCATTAAGATTAAGACTCAATAAATAAATCTTTATATTACCCAAATTATAATCTAACCCTTATAAACCCGTGACATTGAATTTCATCACAACCCTAGATATTAACTTAGTTATGACACATAGCTAGGGCTGGTAAAAACTTGAAAATAAAAGACATAAACTGCTGAAAAGTAATTGCGGTAAAATAAATACTGAAAAGTAAAAATACAATAAAAATGAAATGCTAAGGTAAAAGGAATTACTTTTACTATTACTAATTTAGATATCTCCCAATAAAATAATATATAACTTGTGATATTATTTAATCAACCGACCAATCTGGCGGTATCCTGATTAAGTCAAATTAAGTCCAACCAGCCATATAGGCGGTAATATTTGTCCATAATCCAGCCATAAAGGCGGTACCAAAATAAATTTACCAACCGACCAATCTGGCGGTATCCTTGATTAATCAGGTTCAAACCAACAGAAAATAAATTTACCAACCGACCAATATAGCGGTTTCCTTTATTAGTCAGGTTTAAACCAGATTAAATTGAATTGTCAACCGACCAATATAGCGGTATCCTTTATTAATCAGTATTTTAAATAGTAAATATATCATTTTTAAGGGAGATTAATCTAAATAGCAATAGTAAAATAATTACCTTTCACCTTAGCATAGGGAAGTTACCTCCTCATAGTGAATAGTAAAAACTGTAAAATAAGAAAGTAAATTACTATTATTACAAAAAGTAATTAAAATTATTACAAAAGTAAAAACTAAAAATTAAAACGAAACTTAGAGAGAGAAGAATTCCTTATTTACATCAAATAAGAGAGAGGGAATGGTACACTGAAATCAGAAATTTCGAGCTCTATTTATAGGCACGAGTAAGGTTCCAGCGTCGCGACGCTGGGTACAGTTCAGCGTCGCGACGCTGGGTACAGTGAGACGTGGCTCATTCTCTGCTTGACACGTGGCAAGACGGCTAAGAGGATAAGGTCGACATGTGTATTGGCGGCTGGAACTCAATTATGAAGCTGACGTCATTGATGATGTGGCACTGTTCATGACGTCATTGGTGATGTGGCACTGTTCATGACGTCATTGGTGACATGGCACTGTTCATGACGTTATTGGTGACATCATGATGATGTGGCATGCGCACGTTAGCGGATCTTCTGTGGTGGTGACATGTGGCACGTCGCATGTTAGCAAAGTCAAACTTCTCAAATTCTGATCCGTTGACCCGGCGCACGTTAGCAGATTCGGTGCATGTTGGGCGTCGCGACGCTGAAGGTCTTGGCGTCGCGATGCGGAAAAGACTAAAATATCCCTGTCGACGCATTTTTGTCCGGTTTTGCCCCAAATTGCCTCCAGTGCTATCCAAATTTTATTTATCTGCAAAATAACAATAAAACACATCAAAACGTTCATAAATCTCGAGAAACAATACAAAACATTAGGTCAAATGAGTGAGAAATAGTGATATAAATACCACTCACCACTCATCACACCCCCAAACCTAACATTTTGCTAGTCCTCGAGCAAAACAGAAAATAAAATAACATAATAAAATTTAACTAAGCCTTTTCGTAGGGATCACGGTTGCATTTAGCATATGCAACAAGCCTTTAAACCCCTAGGTGTCCCTAGTGGACGAGTTGTAGTCTCGTGAGGGTTTACAGCAATGATACCCACAAACATTTTACAAAAGTAAAAAGGTATTAAAACTAATGCACACAAAAGCAAAAAGACAAGCGAAAAGAGAATAAAGAGGTTAGTGACTAATCAGGTGAAACTTCTACTCCAAGTTACTAGTTGTTTTGTTTCATTCTAAATTACCGCATAAGTAAATTCTCCGATTATTTTTACCATTCTCCATATACACAGCCAACATAATTTTAAACAACTCATTTTTGCCCACAACAGTCATAAGTGCAGTTGATAAGAGAGTAATATTTTTGTCCTAAAGTTTTATCAGATTTCACACCTTTTTGTAGCAATGGAATAATTTTTCTGATTTTTCTGATTTTTTTTATGCTTTTTCTGAATTTTGACTTTTTATTTATATACAATACCTTCCGTCTATGTAGCGAGCTTTGGGTCGGTGGCTCCCAAACCAGTTGGCTTTAGGGCACCAGGTGTTAAGACACCCCTACGAACTTAATTACTCAGACTTCATATATAAATATATTTTTTTTGTAGCATCTTCGATCCATGTAGCGAGCTTTGGGCCAGTGACTCCCAAACCAGTTGGTTTTAGGGCACTAGGTGTTAAAACACCCTTACAGACTTAATAACCCGGATCTTAGATACTTTATTTTTGTACATCAGAATTTTTTTTTTTCCATAACTATGTATAGATGCTTCCTCCAATTAAACTAGAGCACGGAATATTACAAACTTTTCAATTACAACTCATGTCTGTATGTTACTATGCATGTTGATAATACCTGTCAACTGAGAATATGAAGATCATTTTAGTCAGTATTATGGAGAATTCACAAATTAAATAATTCAAAAGGAAATAATCAAAAGATAACTTATTTCGAAATAAATGACTTGAAATACGTCTCAAGAGTGGAAACTCCTTACTCGGCTATTTCTTACCAATTTCACATTTTTAGTTAAAATAAAAACAAAAAATGCAAAATATTTTTGTAATTTTTGAAAATTTTTCAATTTTTTTTGTATTTTTCGAAAAATTTTGGACTAAAAATAAAAACACAATACAAACAAGTACTATTAACTATACCTCACCCCAAACCTAAATGAGACATTGTCCCCAATGTCTTAAACAGTAGAAGAAGAGTTTAGAAAATAATACCTGGTTAGCTGAAATTCTACACAGGAAAATTACAGGTTAAGATCCAGATTTATTCGACGCTTCTTACCACGATCGTCCTCGGACCAATTTATCTTTGATATGATAGGGTCAACTTTTGGTTCATAGGCTATGAGTTGGTCAATTAGATCTGGAGCAGTTCTGGCAGTAAAAGGAGTTCTTTTAAAGGTTTTGACACCAACCAATTTCTTCGAGCATCATCAAGAAACACACAAAGAAAATCATAAAACCCATCAACGTTGTACAGCCCAATTGGTTTCTGGTGTATGTTTAGGTTCGCCCAAGATAGTACAATAAAAATTTCCTCCAATGTGCCCAAGCCACCTGGCAAAGCAATAAAAGCATCAGCACGGTTAATCATTTCTACCAGACGTTCAGACATACCTGGCACGATCAGTTCCTCTCCGTTTGTTGGTTCAATAAGATTTGCTTCTGCCAAGGGTTTTGGGATGATTCCCAAAACGTGACTGCCTCCTTCCTGTACGGCCTTTGAAACAATCCCCATTAGTCCAAGATTGCCTCCTCCATATATTAAGTGCATATTCCTTACAGCTAAGACTCGACCCAATTCCTGTGCTGCTTTTATGTATTGTGGTTTAGTACCAACAGTACTACTACCGCAAAACACACAAATGTTTTCAACTCGTCTTCTTGAAGTGGTTTCCATTTTTAATTCTGATGTCTTCAAAAGTGCAATGATGAGTTGAATTTATAATACCTGAAAAGGGTGAGTAAAAATAGCACAAGTATCTTCCAAGGACGATTAGTAGCAAAATAGTAAAATAGATCGTGATAGTCAACAAAATCTGGATCCTGTCGGAGAAAATAAAAGAAAACAAATCACCATTATTAGGAAAATACAAAGAGATATAATATTTACAAATAACGAGCTTGATTGACGTCTATGCGTCAGGGACAAGCTTCCCATCCAATTTTCTTATAAATGGCAAACAGGGTCTTTTTGAGTCAGATTCCCAAGACTTAACTGTTGTCTTTCTTTTTGAAATTGTGTATGTAATTTGCGAAAGGCTATGTGAACATGTCCACTGGGATGCGTCTCAAGAGTCGAAGATATATCATCTAAAGACTCCTTACTCAAGCCACCCTAATGAATTTAATTTTGTCTTCGCGATTTTCAGACACCATCCATTCTAAAGAACGACAACGAGTATTGCAATTCCATCGTGCACATTTATAACAAACACCCATTTGCTTAGCTCTTCGTTTCTTTGCATAGGTGCTTCTTCCAAAACCAGGCAGATGTGAAATAAAAGATTCAGAAGACTCACCTGCCAATCGAACTCGTGCTTCAATTACCCAACGAATATCATTGGGCACACTATGGATCGTCAGTAGTCTCATTCGTTCCAAGCGAGCTTTGTAAACTTTCAATAGAGATTTTTGTGGGAGAGAAGGAAATTGCTTGCGAAGATTTGCGAGAGCTTCTTCCATCTTGAAATGATTTAATATGCAAAAACTAAACTCACAAAATTAAATCACACCAAATCACAATATATACAAAATTGCATGGGTTGCCTCCCTGCGAGCGCTAAGTTTAAGAGTCATCAGCTAGACTTGACTTCTCGAACGTTTATGCTGGATCTGAAAGTGTGACACTTTCTTTTTGTCTCCCAAATGATTCTCCCCAGTAGTGCTTGACATGCTGACTGTTAACCTTGAATGTGTTGTTGGTATTGGGATCCAGTAACTCAACAGCTCCATATGGTAAAACCTGAGTGATCACAAATGGTCCAGACCACCTAGATTTCAACTTTCCTGGGAAAAGTTTCAACCTCGATTGTACAACAACACCTGCTGCCTTGGTTCCAACTGTCACTGCATGCCATTGGTCTTCCTATCTCTGTCATTTCCTCTGCTTTTGGTTCGTATTTCTGCATGTCTCGCTGTGCTTCTTCCAATTCTTCCAGTTGAGTTGGTGCAGTCTTTTCTCTCCTGCAGCTTGTGAGTCAAGATTCAACTTCTTCAGTGCCCAGTACGCCTTGTGTTCAAGCTCAACTGGCAGATGGCATGCTTTCCCAAACACCAATCGATATGGAGACATACCAATGGGTGTCTTGTAAGCTGTCCTGTAGGCCCATAATGCATCATCTAGTTTTGTTGACCAGTCCCTCTCCTCCTTTTGATCCAACGGTTCTTTCTAGGATTCTTTTGATCTCCCTGTTTGAAATCTCAACCTGTCCATTTGACTGTGGATGGTAAGCTGTGGCAACTTTGTGAGTTACTCCGTATTTGGATAGGAGTGCATCGAAGTATTTGTTGCAGAAATGTGAGCCACCATCGCTGATAATTGCCCGAGGTGTTCCGAATCGAGTGAAAATGTTCTTCTTTATGAATTTGATCACAACTTTTGAGTCATTGGATGGCAGTGCAATTGCTTCAACCCATTTGGAGACGTAGTCTACAGCAACCAGGATGTACAAGTTTCCAAATGATGGAACAAATGGTCCCATGAAATCAATACCCCATACATCAAATATTTCCACTTCTAGAATGTTTTGCAATGGTCCTTCGTTTCTCCTGGAAATATTCCCCGTTCTCTGGCACCTGTCACATTGAAAAGCAAAAAGATAAGCATCTTTAAAAAGTGTGGGCCAGAACAAACCTGATTGAAGGACTTTGGCTGCAGTTTTGTTTCCGCTGAAGTGTCCGCCGTATGGTGATGAATGACAGTGTTGCAAAACACTGTTGATTTCCTCATGTGGAACACATCGTCTCAGTAGTTGATCAGCACACCATTTGAACAGGTACGGTTCATCCCAGACATAATGTTTGACTTCTTTGAAGAACTTCTTCCGTTGCTGAGTTGTCCATTCCAACGGCCATTTTCCTGACACAATATAATTGACATAGTCAGCATACCAAGGGACTTCCTGTTGATTTATGGAAAACAGTTGTTCATCTGGAAAAGTTTCTTTGATTGATGGATCTTTGTCAGCTGTTTCTCCATTCTCGAGCCTTGATAGATGATCTGCCACCTGATTTTCTGTTCTCTTCCTGTCCGAATCTCGATCTCCACGTCGAATTCTTGCAGAAGAAGTATCCAACGGATCAATCTGGGTTTGGCATCTTTCTTTGTGATCAGATATTTGATTGCTGAATGATCTGTGTAAACCACCACTTTGGGACCCAACAGATAAGAGCGGAATTTGTCAAAAGCATACACAACTGCTAGCAACTCCTTTTCAGTGGTTGTGTAGTTGAGTTGAGCTTCATTCAAAGTTCTGCTGGAGTAGTAAATGGTGTGGAAAATCTTTGCTTTGCGTTGTCCCAAAACTGCACCTACAGCAAAATCACTAGCATCACACATTACCTCCTCGAATGGAAGGGTCCAATCTGGTGCTACAATGATGGGGGCAGAAATCAGCTTCTGTTTTAAGATCTCGAAAGTTGCCTGGCATTCTTTGGTGAAGTTAAAAGGCACATCCTTTTCCAGAAGATTGCAAAGAGGTTTAGCAATCTTGGAAAAGTCTTTGATAAATCTCTGTAAAAACCTGCATGTCCAGAAAAAACTCCGAATCCCTTTGACAGATGTTGGTGGAGGTAGTTTCTCAATTGTCTCGATCTTTGCTTTGTCTACCTCAATCCCTTTTTGTGAAATCCGGTGTCCAAGAACAATGCCTTCCTGCACCATGAAATGACATTTCTCCCAGTTGAGTACCAGGTTTGTATCTTCGCACCTTTGTAATACCTGTTCCAAATTTGCAAACAATGGTCAAAAGAATCTCCAAACACAGAAAAATCATCCATAAAAACCTCCATACTCTGCTCCAGCATGTCTGAGAAGATGGCCATCATACAACGCTGAAATGTAGCAGGAGCATTACATAATCCAAATGGCATCCTGCGGAAAGCAAAAGTACCATAGGGACATGTAATGTAGTTTTTCTCTCCTGGTCTTCTGGTGCGATGGCAATCTGATTGTACCCTGAATATCCGTCCAGAAAGCAATAGAATTCATGTCCTGCCAGCCTGTCTAACATCTGGTCAATAAATGGTAGTGGGAAATGGTCCTTTCTTGTGCTTTATTGAGTTTCCTGTAGTCCATACATACTCTCCATCCAGTCACTGTTCTTGTTGGGATCAACTCGTTCTTTTCATTGGTGACCACAGTAATTCCTCCTTTCTTTGGTACACACTGCATAGGACTTACCCAAGTGCTATCTGAGATGGGGTAAATGATGCCAGCATCCAACCATTTGATGATTTCTTTCTTCACAACTTCCTTCATGATTGGATTGAGTCTCCGTTGATGCTCCACTGTGGGTTTGTATTCATCATTCATCAGAATCTTGTGCATGCAAAATGATGGACTAATGCCTCGAATGTCTGCTATAGTCCAGCCAATGGCTTTTTTGTGCTCTCGTAAAACTCTTAGTAGCTTTTCTTCCTGCTCCAATGTTAGTGAAGAAGAAATAATAACAGGTAATTCAGAAGAGTTTCCAAGAAATGCATACCTGAGATGGCTCGGAAGTAACTTTAGTTCCAGCTGTGGTGGTTCTTCAATCGAAGGTTTGATTCGATCTTTCTTTGGCAATTCCAAGCTTTCAACTGGTGGTGTTGCTTTGAATCGGAATGGTTTGTCAAGGTAGCTGATACATTCCAGGATTTCAGCATCTAGCTCGCTGTCAGTCATATTGGTGATGCAAGCTTCAAGTGTATCCGTGGGATTTGGCTCAGTATTCTGAATGATACTATCAATAACATCAACTCTGAAGCATTCTTCTTCTTCCTTTTCATCGCTCGGAAATTTCATAGCTTTGAAAACATTAAAGGTCACTTCTTGGTCCTGCACTTTCATGGTTAGTTCTCCTTTTTGCACATCAATTACAGTTTTACCTGTAGCCAAAAATGGTCTCCCAAGAATGATAGGTATTTCTTTGTCTTCTTCCATGTCAAGGATGATGAAGTCTGCTGGAAGGATGAGTTTGTCAACTTTGACCAGCACATTTTCAACGACTCCTCTCGGAAATGCGAGTGTTCGATCAGCAAGTTGCAAAGATACCGAGGTAGGCATTGCTTCTCCAATTTGCAGTTTCCTGTAAATAGAAAAAGGCATTAAATTAACACTGGCACCTAAATCACATAAGGCCTTACCGATGTAATGTTCTCCAATGGTGCATGGAACTGTGAAACTGCCAGGATCTTTCAACTTCGGGGGAAGCTTCCTCTGAATGATGGCGCTGCATTCTTCCGTCAATGCTACTGTCTCGTAATCTCCCAATCTCCGTTTTCGTGAAAGGATGTCTTTCATGAATTTGACATAACTGCATGAATTTGACATAACTGGGCATTTGTTCCAAGGCTTCTGCAAATGGGATGTTGATGTGCAGCTTTTTGAATATCTCCAGGAAACGAGCAAACTGTTTGTCCAGTTTGTTTTTCTGAAGACGCTGAGGAAATGGTGGTGGTGGAGTGATCTGTTCTTTTTCCTTTGCTTCTTTTTCTTCCATCTGTGGAACTGCATCTTTTGGAACTTCCTCAGCAGCTGTTTTGACTCCAACGTCTTTGTTGATTTCAGTACCGCTTTTTAAGGTAATGGCTTGACATTGCTCCTTCCCTCGGTTCCTTGGATTTGGTTCTGTGTTGCTGGGAAGATTACCTGGCGGTCTGTAACTCTGAGCATTGGCCAGTTGGCCAATTTGATTCTCCAGTGCTTTGATGGAAGCTGATTGGCTCTGAATCATAGCTTCATATCTTTTTAATTGAGCTAACATCTCTGCCATCACTGGTTCATTTGTCTGCTCCTGGCCTTTATTCTGTTGCTGGAATCCAGGTGGTGGATAGTTCCGCTGTTGGCCTGAATTGTTGCTCCATGAAAAATTAGGATGATTCCTCCACCCTGGGTTGTAGGTGTTGGAATATGGATTGTTCCCCTGCCTGTTGAAATTGTTGACATAATTCACCGTTTCTTCATGTTGATTTGATTCTGGTGCTCCTCCATATGGTGAACTTGTGGATCCAGTGGTAAGAGTCTCCATGAATTTGCAAATTTGATCTAGTTTGGTGTTGACTGCTGTATTAGCTCCAACTTCATAAATTCCTGCAATTCTTTGAATCAGACTTCTTTCTGTTGGCCACAAGGATTGTTGTTAGCCATTTCTTCAATTAGTTCCCAAGCTTGATCTCTCCTTTTGCCATCAAAGCTCCTCCAGCAGCAGCATCAATTGTGGTTCTCATTATTCCAGAAAGTCCATTATAGAATGTTTGGACTTGAAGCCATTTTGGAATCTCATGGTGTGGACATTTCCGGAGTAAATCTTTGTACCTTTCCCAGCTTCGTAGAGAGTTTCTGAGTCTTGTTGCACAAAGGATGTGATGTCATTCCTCAGTTTTCCAGTTCTGGCTGGTGGAAAATACTTTGCAAGAAATTTGGTGGCTAAGGTGTTCCATGTTGTGATAGAACCTGCTGGTAATGAATGTAGCCAGGCTTTAGCTCTGTCCTTCAAGGAGTATGGAAAACACGCAGTCTCATTGCTTCTTCAGCTTCTCGGTTGTAATTGAAGTACCGCGCAAACTTCCAGGAAGTTGCTGATGTGGGCATTAGGATCTTCAGTTGCATTTCCTCCAAACTGAACTGACTGCTGAATCATCTGAATGCAAGTTTTGATGTCACCCGCACATTTGCTGGTAATGGAGGGAGTACAATACATGAAATGAGTCTGTCAACCACCGGAATGGTTCTGTTCTCGAATGGGAATTGGTGGTGCAACCTCCTCCAAAGGTTCAGGTTCCATGTTGACTAAAGCTTCTTGGGCTTCTCGCCTTTCCCTTCTCAACTGTCTGATAGTTCTTTCAATTTCTGGGTCAAGCGGTCGGAGTTCAAAGCTTCTGGTTCGTCTCATGAAGTTTCTGAGAACCTGAAACACAAGAAAACAAAAACAATAAGTAAAAAGAAATTAGATACAAGTAAAGGTATCTAACCCCTAAACTAATAATAAAAGATAAATAAGTCCCCGGCAACGGCGCCAAAAACTTGACCGGCGTAAACACACACGTATAACGCAAGCGTACGTATCGTTCAAGTAGTATAAAAAGTATCGATCCCACGAGGACTTAATACCTAAGTTATTAATTTTATGAGGTTAAATGATTACTAGTATCTAACAGGTTGTTTAATTGATTTGAAATAGCGACGATTCTAAATTTAAAGACAATAAAATAAAATTGTTTGAAGGTAGATTTTAAGAAAATTCAATATTAAAAACTATCTAGGGTTGTGATTTATTCCAATATTATTTAAAGATAAAGTGGTTATTTTATAATTGGGTAATATATTGATTTATTAACCTGGAACACTAATTTATGTAAAAGCCTCTTCCGATGGTCAATTACAAATACCTAGTATAATCCAATTGAACCATATGTCTATGTCAACCAAATTACCTAGATTCATTATGATTAAGTTCCAATTATGGCTACCCCCCCCGCCGACAGGTATATTCCTATCCTGTAAGGAAATCTATTGAAAGGGTTATCTATCCTTAAGGAAGATCGTGGGCTATTGAATCTAAGGTCTTAAACTTAAAATCCCTATGTCTAGTTCATTTTAAGTTTACCTAATCAATTTAATTAATGGCCAGTTAATTAAAGAGCATTAAGATTAAGACTCAATAAATAAATCTTTATATTACCCAAATTATAATCTAACCCTTATAACCCGTGACATTGAATTTCATCACAACCCTAGATATTAACTTAGTTATGACACATAGCTAGGGCTGGTAAAAACTTGAAAATAAAAGACATAAACTGCTGAAAAGTAATTGCGGTAAAATAAATACTGAAAAGTAAAAATACAATAAAAATGAAATGCTAAGGTAAAAGGAATTACTTTTACTATTACTAATTTAGATATCTCCCAATAAAATAATATATAAACTTGTGATATTATTTAATCAACCGACCAATCTGGCGGTATCCTGATTAAGTCAAATTAAGTCCAACCAGCCATATAGGCGGTAATATTTGTCCATAATCCAGCCATAAAGGCGGTACCAAAATAAATTTACCAACCGACCAATCTGGCGGTATCCTTGATTAATCAGGTTCAAACCAACAGAAAATAAATTTACCAACCGACCAATATAGCGGTTTCCTTTATTAGTCAGGTTTAAACCAGATTAATTGAATTGCCAACCGACCAATATAGCGGTATCCTTTATTAATCAGTATTTTAAATAGTAAATATATCATTTTTAAGGGAGATTAATCTAAATAGCAATAGTAAAATAATTACCTTTCACCTTAGCAGGGAAGTTACCTCCTCATAGTGAATAGTAAAAACTGTAAAAAGAAAGTAAATTACTATTATTACAAAAATTAATTAAAATTATTACAAAAGTAAAAACTAAAAATTAAAACGAAACTTAGAGAGAGAAGAATTCCCTATTTACATCAAATAAGAGAGAGGGAATGGTACACTGAAATCAGAAATTTCGAGCTCTATTTATAGGCGCGAGTAAGGTTCCAGCGTCGCGACGCTGGGTACAGTTCAGCGTCGCGACGCTGGGTACAGTAAGACGTGGCCCATTCTCTGCTTGACACGTGGCAAGACGGCTAAGAGGATAAGGTTGACACGTGTAATGGCGGCTGGAACTCAATTATGAAGCTGACGTCATGATGACGTGGCACTGTTCATGACGTCGTTGGTGACGTCATGGATGATATGGCGTGCGCACGTTAGCGGATCTTCTGTGGTGGTGGCACGTGGCACGGCGCATGTTAGCAAAGTCAAACTTCTCAAATTCTGATCCGTTGACCCGGCGCACGTTAGCAGATTCGGCGCATGTTGGGCGTCGCGACGCTGAAGGTCTTGGCGTCGCGACGCGGAAAAGACTAAAATATCCCTGTCGACGCATTTTTGTCCGGTTTTGCCCCAAATTGCCTCCAGTGCTATCCAAATTTTATTTATCTGCAAAATAACAACAAAACACATCAAAACGTTCATAAATCTCGAGAAACAATACAAAACATTATGTCAAATGAGTGAGAAATAGTGATATAAATACCACTCATCACTCATCCCCAAACGAATACTGATATGGGCCTCGCCCCCAGACTGATATTGATGTGGGCCTCGCCCCAAAACTGATATTGATATGGGCTTCAACCCTGGGACTCATCCCCAAAACTACTAATTATATGTTGCTGATTCTGGTTGGCTTGTCTTTGTCGCTTTCTCTTTTTCTTCTTTGAAACCAGTGAATATAAAACAAAACAAACACAAAAAGAATGCAGAATATGTTACATGTATGCATGCATGCATGAATGAATTTCCTATTCTGTTGGGTTAGGTCTTCCTCCAGTTCTCCAGGCGATTGCTCAGTCTTCTCCATGGTTTCATGACTCAATATCTTGTTATGTCCCTGATTCGCGATGTGGGAGACTGGTCGCCCCCAGTCTTGGTTTACCTTTATGCTCTCCGCTGTTTGTACTTGGTCAAGATGAACCACATGGTGGGGCCTTCCATATCATACTATATCACATGGTACGAAATAGTCCCAATAGTTACACATATTATTGCCCTCAAAGAATGCTCAGTATTGAAACCAGAGAACCTTCAAAACATTCAACGCAACTCAAATCCAAGTCTTTGAATAAATGATCTAAGCCAGACTCAAAGTGTGTGTGTGCAAAGGTTCCTTTGCGGATTCATCCCTAGGTAAGCCAACTAATGATTTTGTTTTAAAAATCGGGATCGATGGGTCAAATGAACCTAGATGTCTCAATTATGCCTGCCGTTGCTTTTCTGTGCTCAATGTGGTATGATTTTCTTTCTCTTTTGTCTCTTTTTTTTTCTTTTTGAACTTCTTCTTTTTTTCTTTCTTTTCTTTTTCTCTTTTTTTTCAACACACCTACCCTTTAAGGTAGCATTCTCCTCATGGTGGTCCTAATACTCGCCCATTGGTAGCTTCATGCTTATCAGTTATTGGTGGTTCAATTCTTTTCTTTAGAGACTTTTATTTCATTTTCAACCATACCACACATCATAACATAAGCAAATCAACATAGACATCTAAGCAAATGGTCATTCACCGACCTACAATTTCTTCAACTAGTCACTTTGCTAACTACTCAGGTTTTCACCGCTAAGAACCTATAGTGAAGTGCTTACGAGTTTAACATAGATCAATAATTCAAAGTATCAGATAAAAGCACATTAAGGGTTTATCGTTTCTAAGATTTCATCCTAAAGCAAACGATTTCATCATTGGACTTATGTCTGACTATCAAGGACTAAAAACAAACAACAATTTTTCTCTTCCTTTTTCTTCTTCTGTTTTTTTTTTTTCATTTTGTTTTTTTTTTCATTTTTTTTTTCATTTTTTTTTCTTTCTTTTTTTTCTTTTTTTTTTCTTTTTGAACTTCTTCTTTTTTTCTTTTCTTTTCTTTTTCTCTTTTTTTTCAACACACCTACCCTTTAAGGTAGCATTTCTCCTCATGGTGGTCCTAATACTCGCCCATTGGTAGCTTCATGCTTATCAGTTATTGGTGGTTCAATTCTTTTCTTTAGAGACTTTTATTTCATTTTCAACCATACCACACATCATAACATAAGCAAATCAACATAGACATCTAAGCAAATGGTCATTCACCGACCTACAATTTCTTCAACTAGTCACTTGCTAACTACTCAGGTTTTCACCGCTAAGAACCTATAGTGAAGTGCTTACGAGTTTAACATAGATCAATAATTCAAAGTATCAGATAAAAGCACATTAAGGGTTTATCGTTTCTAAGATTTCATCCTAAAGCAAACGATTTCATCATTGGACTTATGTCTGACTATCAAGGACTAAAAACAAACAACAATTTTTCTCTTCCTTTTTCTTCTTCTGTTTTTTTTTTTTTCATTTTGTTTTTTTTTTCATTTTTTTTTTCATTTTTTTTTCTTTCTTTTTTTTTTTTTTTTTCTTTTTATGGCCCCCCAATGGTCTTTCTATCTTTGCCGCAAGGTTTTCTGTTTCTCGATTTCCTTTTCCCCGATATCCATGTTTGCTAAACTCCTCTTGACAAACTCCTTTTTTTTCTTCACTAACCCAACAGATATTTATGATGGCTTTTAAGACACTGGGTTAACATGATGCGTGTATGCAAGAGATGCATGCGATATATGAGATATAATATGGATGTGGTTATCAAAAGCATAAAGGGGCAACTTCTATAGGATATACAACTATGGTTCTCATGCGGGTTTATGGGAGTGCAGATAAAAGCTTTTGCTGGTGAAAGATTGCCCACAACTAGGACTCCCCACTCAAAGGTTCGAGCGACCAAGTGAGTGCACCTTTTTTTATACCTTAAGGTACATGCCAAAGAGTTATGGTGTGTGACCAATAGAGACACGATTAATGAAAGCACAAATCACAACGAGTTAAACCCCTTTCAACCCACTATAGAAACGGTTAACTAAAGCACAAATCATAAACATCACAAGAAATGATTTCGGGGCCGATTCTCTATCCCCAGTGGAGTCGCCAGACTGTAGAAAACAAAAACTGGCGAAGTTGTTCCAGACTCGCGGCCCGGTCGGGAGTACGGAGTATCCCGCGGGGGACTAAACCAGAGAATAAAATGGAGTCGCCACCCCGTGTGAACTGGGAAAATGATTTAAGGCCGTACTCACCCCTCGCAAGGGAAGACCTCAAACCGTTGGGTTCAGAATGGTCCCTTACTTATGCCACTTGTAATGAACGGATTTGTGCAATAATTTAACTAAGTCTACGCAACATACATGTCCAAGAATAACCTAAATCTAGTTCGCATTCATAAAAATAAATCATATGTCTAAGTCATCATGCTTTAAAAGTAAGTCATCATAACGGCAAGCATACGATAACACACAATGATCTCATAATCATGTTGAATTATCAAACAAGAAAAATAAATAACAACCTAAACGTAAACATAACTTAAATTCCTAATGCGAAAGAAAGTAACCAAATCATGCATAAAGAAACAATATACTACAACTAAATCATGCTTAAAAATAGATAACATACCAACGACTTAAATAAATAACATGCTAACGACTAATCATGCTCAAACACAATATTGGACGAAACGAAATAGGTGTGTCTCTCAAGTGATACTTGGCATTGTATCCTGATTGCAATCCGCAATACCGTCCATTCGGATTCGGCTACGGAATTTACGTCAGGGTTTCCATCCGATATACCATAAGAGAAAACACATATTCCGTTCACCCGAAAATCACATCATGCACCAATTCACAATACTCATGTGAAATAAAGTAATAAAATAACTAAAAATAAAGGATAATAAATAAAAGGGTGCCCTCAGGTCTTATATTTTTAGTCGCTTTCTGGGAGTGCGTTTCACGGTGCCAGAAGGGTTATCGTTTCCACTATTTTCACTGGTCCACTATTTTTATTATTTTATCCATTTTCACTCGCGGTTTCCGCTCGATGTTTTCTCTATTTTCCGAGTCTGTTTCGTGGCTGTTTTTGGAGTATTTCTCGGTGCTCTAGGGGACTGTTTTAGGGTTTGTTTTTGGGGTTATTTTGGCTCACGTCGAAAGGTTTTTTTTTTGGGCAGTTTGCTTGCTGTTCTGTTGTCGGTTTAGAGTTTAATCTATGACAGTGGAGGGGTCGATTCATGTGGCTTTGTTTTAGTGGATGGCGTGAATGGAGAGTGTATTAGAGGGGTGTAGAGTGCTCGGCTAGTGAGGGTTTAGGGGCAGCAGAGTGCTCGGTTAGTTTATGTGCATGAGTGGTCTGTTACGTGTGTGGAAGGCTTGTGGCGTTGAAGGCAGACTATTGGTGCATGGAACAAGGGTTACGTGGAGTTGAGGCTAGGCATGAAGGGGCTGTTACGTGAGGGATGAAGGCTATGGCTGATGCGTTGAGGAGTAGTGGCTTTGATAGCTTGTTGTGTCTCGGCTGTGTGGCCGAGTGTGGGAGAGTTCTAAGAGAGAGGAAGCTGGTCTGAGTGCAAGAGTTTATTACCGAGAGTGGCTGGTTCAGTTTGATTCCTGCATGGCTCTCGGTTGGGGCTGGTTAAAGGCTAATGGCGTGCTGGTGGCTTGCTTTGGCTGCGTGAATTAGGGGTGTGAGTACGGTGACAGAGTGTGAAGATTCGTGAGTGGTGTTTTCAGCCGAAAGGAATGGCCTGCGTGATGAAGGGGCTGTGCTACTTGTGTGAATGCTATGGCGTTAATTGCTAGGGTTTGTGGGTTGTTGAAGGTTAAGGGGAACTGTGAGGGCTGATGCGTGAAGTTAGGAGCTGTGTTGAGGGCTCTTGTTTTCGTGTATAAAGGGTAAAGAAGGTTTGTTGAAGGTAGCGAGTGGGGCTTTGCTGGTTATGTTTGCTGTTTGGTCGTGAAGGGGCTGTCGAGGCAGTATGTGGAGGCTATTGTGCGTGAACAAAGGGGAGTGAGCTGTGTGAATATGTGCGTAAGGTTGGTTCAGTTATTGCGTGAAGGAGCGGTTGGCGTGTGATGTGTGAGCAGTTTTCTAGGGTTTGTTGTTGTGTTTCGGAGGCATGTGCGAGAGATGTAGGGCTGCTGCCGAGAAGGCTTTGTGAAGGCTGTTTAAGGGTGGTTTATTTAGGGTTTTTTTGTTCAACTCATGTGTGAAGTGTTTTAGATGAGTGAAGGCTGTGTGTTGAAGGTTAATGAGTGGAGTGAAGGCTTGCGTTGCGTGAGGTCTTCTAAGGTTTCGTCGCCTAGTCCAGAATGAAGGAGAGAAGGCTGTTTGAGTTGTTTATTCTCTTTTGTTCTGGTTGTGGTCACTGTCGAGAGAGAGGAAGGGTAGCTACTGCGTGTTAGGGTTTATTTTGTTTGGCCGTGAGAGAGGAGATGGGCGTTAGGAGAGAGGAAGATGTCTAGGGTTTGTTGTTGTTTATATAGAGAGAGGGTAGGGTTAGGGTGTTTATTTGAAAGGAAAGAAATCAATTAATTTATGTGTGTGTTTAATTTTAATTATTTAAGGCAAGAAATTATTTAAATTAGGTGAGTGATTTATTTAATTTTGAAATTTAATTTAATTAGATTTAGTTAATTTAATGTGTGAATTTAATTTAATTGGTTATAATTGGATTGGACTTTAATTTGATTTAGTTTAATGGATTTTAATTTGATTTAGTTTAATTGGATTTTAATTAACTATTTAATTAATTTCAATTTAGTTATTTAATTTAATTTTAATTATTTTTAATTCAATTTAATTTGTGAGATGTGTTTTAAATGTTTTAATTATTTAATATGTGAGATGTGATTTAATGGGTTTGGTGTGTTTTAAAATAGAGGTCAACAAACAAACCCGAAGCGAAACAAGCGAGTTAAATCCAACGAAAATTCCATTTTCCAATTTTACCCTTCCAACGTCCGTTTCGCGGGACTTTCACAACTAAAGAGATAGTGTCTCCATACGAGACTCATCATCGGGCTGATATGCAAAACTGCAATGCCTACAGTCGCCCCCACTTTGATGGGACTTGTGCAGTGTGTGACAATAACATTCCTATCAAAATACGTGCAATACATTTTTACTTACCTGGCTGGCCAGCTGCCACATGGTCCGCCTGCTGCTTCGAACTGATTTGATGATGTAGTGGATATGGTGGCGAAGCGCCTCGACCTCTGGGTTTTGTTCTCGAACCACCGAATGTGAACTGTGATGATGATGCAGTGGGCCCTCGACCCTGGGACGCATCCCGGAACTGCAACCGACAAAGGGGGCACCTCGACCCTGGGCACATTGACCCAACCCCGCTGACAATAGGGACCTCGCCCTCGAACTGATGATGTAGTGGGCATCTCGACCTTGGGCACCTCGACCCGAAACTACAACCGAAAACGGGGGCACCTCGACCCAACACCGCTGACAATAGGGACCTCGCCCTCGCACTGATGATGTAGTTGGCACCTCGACCCTCGGCACTTCGACCCTGAACTACGACCGACAACGGGGGCACCTCGACCCTGGGCACCTCGACCCAACACCGCTGACAATAGAGACCTCGCCCTCGAACTGATGATGCAGTGGGCACCTCGACCAGGAACTACAACCAACAACGGGGGCAGCTCGACCCAACACCACTGAAAATAGGGACCTCGCCCTCGAACTGATGATGTAGTGGGCACCTCGACGCAGGGCACCTCGACCCAACACCGCTGACAATAGGGACCTCACCCTGGAAACTAATGATGTAGTGGGCACCTCGACCCGGAACTACAACCGACAACGGGGGCACCTCGACCCTGGGCACCTCGACCCAACACCGCGGACAATAGGGACGTCGCCCTCGAACTGATGATGATGTGGGCCTCGCCCCCAGAGTGCCATACCCGACCAAACTGATGCTGATGCTGATCTTCTATTCTCAGAGTGCCATTCTCGGCTGCTCATTCTCGAGCTGTCCATTCCCGGACTATATCTCTATTCTCGGAGTGCCATTCCCGGCGTGCCGTTCTCGGCGTGCTCATTCTTTAGCTGTCCATTCCCGGACTACATCTCCATTCTGGGAGTGCCATTCCCGGCAGAACTGATCTGATGTGATGTGGGCCTCGCCCCCAGAATGCCATACCCGGCAGAAACTGATCTGATGCTATGTGGGCCTTCCCCCCAGAATGTTATACCCGGTAGAAACTGATCTGATGCTATGTGGGCCTCGCCCCCAGAATGCTATATCTGGCAGAACTGATCTGATGTCTTCATACTCGGTGTGCCGTACCTGACTGAACTGATATCTCCATACCTGGAGTGTCGTACCTGGCAAACTGATCTGATGTCTCCATACCCGAAGTGTCGTACCTGGCAAAACTGACCTGATGTCTCCATACCCGGAGTGCCGTACCTGGCAAAACTGATCTGATATCTCCATACCCGGAGTGTCGTACCTGGCAAAACTAATACTGATGTATCCATACCCGGAGTGCCATACCCGGCAAAACTGATGCTGATAATGATGTGGGACCCACCCCTAGAGTGCCATACCCGGCAAGATTGAAACTGATGCTAATATGGGCCTCGCCCCCAGGCTGATGTTGAAGTTGGCCTCGGCCCTATGACTCATCTCCAAACGAATACTGATATGGTCCTCGACCCCAAACTGAAACTGATGTGGGCCTAGCCCCCATACAGACACTGATGTGGGCCTCTCCCCCAGAATGATGATGATGTGGGCCTCGCCCCAAAACTGATACTGATGTGGGCCTCGCCCCAAACTGATGTGGGCCTCAACCCCGTGACTCATTGACCGGCGTAAACACAACGTATAACGCAAGCGTACGTATCGTTCAAGTAGTATAAAAAGTATCGATCCCACGAGGACTTAATACCTAAGTTATTAATTTTATGAGGTTAAATGATTACTAGTATCTAACAGGTTGTTTATTGATTTGAAATAGCGACGATTCTAAATTTAAGACAATAAAATAAAATTGTTTGAAGGTAGATTTTAAGAAAATTCAATATTAAAAACTATCTAGGGTTGTGATTTATTCCAATATTATTTAAAGATGAAGTAGTTATCTTATAGTTGGGTAATATATTGATTTATTAACCTGGAACACTAATTTATGTAAAAGCCTCTTCCGATGGTCAATTACAAATACCTAGTATAATCCAATTGAACCATATGTCTATGTCAACCAAATTACCTAGATTCATTATGATTAAGTTCCAATTATAGCTACCCCCGCCGACAGGTATATTCCTATCCTGTAAGGAAATCTATTAAAGGGTTATCTATCCTTAAGGAAGATTGTGGGCTATTGAATCTAAGGTCTTAAACTTAAAATCCCTATGTCTAGTTCATTTTAAGTTTACCTAATCAATTTAATTAATGGCCAGTTAATTAAAGAGCATTAAGATTAAGACTCAATAAATAAATCTTTATATTACCCAAATTATAATCTAACCCTTATAAACCCGTGACATTGAATTTCATCACAACCCTAGATATTAACTTAGTTATGACACATAGCTAGGGCTGGTAAAAACTTGAAAATAAAAGACATAAACTGCTGAAAAGTAATTGCGGTAAAATAAATACTGAAAAGTAAAAATACAATAAAAATGAAATGCTAAGGTAAAAGGAATTACTTTTACTATTACTAATTTAGATATCTCCCAATAAAATAATATATAAACTTGTGATATTATTTAATCAACCGACCAATCTGGCGGTATCCTGATTAAGTCAAATAAGTCCAACCAGCCATATAGGCGGTAATATTTGTCCATAATCCAGCCATAAAGGCGGTACCAAAATAAATTTACCAACCGACCAATCTGGCGGTATCCTTGATTAATCAGGTTCAAACAACAGAAAATAAATTTACCACCGACCAATATAGCGGTTTCCTTTATTAGTCAGGTTTAAACCAGATTAAATTGAATTGTCAACCGACCAATATAGCGGTATCCTTTATTAATCAGTATTTTAAATAGTAAATATATCATTTTTAAGGGAGATTAATCTAAATAGCAATAGTAAAATAATTACCTTTCACCTTAGCATAGGGAAGTTACCTCCTCATAGTGAATAGTAAAAACTGTAAAATAAGAAAGTAAATTACTATTATTACAAAAAGTAATTAAAATTATTACAAAAGTAAAACTAAAAATTAAAACGAAACTTAGAGAGAGAAGAATTCCTTATTTACATCAAATAAGAGAGAGGGAATGGTACACTGAAATCAAAAATTTCGAGCTCTATTTATAGGCACGAGTAAGGTTCCAGCGTCGCGACGCTGGGTACAGTTCAGCGTCGTGACGCTGGGTACACTGAGACGTGGCTCATTCTCTGCTTGACACGTGGCAAGGCGGCTAAGAGGATAAGGTCGACACGTGTAATGGCGGCTGGAACTCAATTATGAAGCTGACGTCATTGATGACGTGGCACTGTTCATGATGTCGTTGGTGACGTCATGATGATGTGGCGTGCGCACGTTAGCGGATCTTCTGTGGTGGTGACACGTGGCACGGCGCATGTTAACAAAGTCAAACTTCTCAAATTCTGATCTGTTGACCCGGCGCACGTTAGCAGATTCGGCGCATGTTGGGCGTCGCGACGCTGAAGGTTTTGGCGTCGCGACGCGGAAAAGACTAAAATATCCCTGTCGACGCATTTTTGTCCGGTTTTGCCCCAATTGCCTCCAGTGCTATCCAAATTTTATTTAGCTGCAAAAAAACAACAAAACACATCAAAACGTTCATAAATCTCGAGAAACAATACAAACATTATGTCAAATGAGTGAGAAATAGTGATATAAATACCACTCATCACTCATCCCCAAACGAATACTGATAGGGCCTCGCCCCCAGACTGATATTGATGTGGGCCTCGCCCCAAAACTGATATTGATATGGGAACCCTGACTCCCCAAAACTACAATATAGTTGCTGTGTGGGAAAGTGGGACTCATCCCCAAAAATATTAAGCTGATTGTATGGTTGCTTGTTCTGTGGCTCTTTTCTTGTGAACTTGAAACAGTGAATACAAAACAAAACAAACACAAAAAGAATGCAGAATATGTTACATGTATGCATGCATGCATTAATGAATTTCCTATTCTGTTGGGTTAGGTCTTCCTCCAGTTCTCCAGGCGATTGCTCAGTCTTCTCCATGGTTTCATGACTCAATATCTTGTTATGTCCCTGATTCGCGATGTGGGAGACTGGTCGCCCCCAGTCTTGGTTTACCTTTATGCTCTCCGCTGTTTGTACTTGGTCAAGATGAACCACATGGTGGGGCCTTCCATATCATACTATATCACATGGTACGAAATAGTCCCAATAGTTACACATATTATTGCCCTCAAAGAATGCTCAGTATTGAAACCAGAGAACCTTCAAAACATTCAACGCAACTCAAATCCAAGTCTTTGAATAAATGATCTAAGCCAGACTCAAAGTGTGTGTGCGCAAAGGTTCCTTTGCAGATTCATCCCTAGGTAAGCCAACTAATGATTTTGTTTTAAAAATCGGGATCGATGGGTCAAATGAACCTAGATGTCTCAATTATGCCTGCCGTTGCTTTTCTGTGCTCAATGTGGTATGATTTTCTTTCTCTTTTGTCTTTTTTTTTTTCTTTTTGAACTTCTTCTTTTTTTCTTTTCTTTTCTTTTTCTCTTTTTTTTCAACACACCTACCCTTTAAGGTAGCATTTCTCCTCATGGTGGTCCTAATACTCGCCCATTGGTAGCTTCACGCTTATCAGTTATTGGTGGTTCAATTCTTTTCTTTAGAGACTTTTATTTCATTTTCAACCATACCACACATCATAACATAAGCAAATCAACATAGACATCTAAGCAAACGGTCATTCACCGACCTACAATTTCTTCAACTAGTCACTTTGCTAACTACTCAGGTTTTCACCGCTAAGAACCTATAGTGAAGTGCTTACGAGTCTAACATAGATCAATAATTCAAAGTATCAGATAAAAGCACATTAAGGGTTTATCGTTTCTAAGATTTCATCCTAAAGCAAACGATTTCATCATTGGACTTATGTCTGACTATCAAGGACTAAAAACAAAACAACAATTTCGATTTCATCATTGTTTTTTTTTTTCATTTTGTTTTTCTTTTTTTTTTTTCTTTCTTTTTTTTCATTTTTTTTTTTTTTTATGGCCCCCAATGGTCTTTCTATCTTTGCCGCAAGGTTTTCTGTTTCTCGATTTCCTTTTCCCCGATATCCATGTTTGCTAAACTCCTCTTGACAAACTCTTTTTTTTTCTTCTCTAACCCAATAGATATTTATGATGGCTTTTAAGACACTGGGTTAACATGATGCGTGTATGCAAGAGATGCATGCGATATATGAGATATAATATGGATGTGGTTATCAAAAGCATAAAGGGGCAACTTCTATAGGATATACAACTATGGTTCTCATGCGGGTTTATAGGAGTGCAGATAAAAGCTTTTTTTGGTGAAAGATTGCCCACAACTAGGACTCCCCACTCAAAGGTTCGAGCGACCAAGTGAGCGCACCTTTTTTTATACCTTAAGGTACATGCCAAAGAGTTATGGTGTGTGACCAATAGTGACACGATTAATGAAAGCACAAATCACAACGAGTTAAACCCCTTTCAACCCACTATAGACACGGTTAACTAAAGCACAAATCATAAACATCACAAGACATGATTTCGGGGCCGATTCTCTATCCCCAGTGGAGTCGCCAGACTGTAGAAAACAAAAACTGGCGAAGTTGTTCCAGACTCGCAGCCCGGTCGGGAGTACGGAGTATCCCGCGGGGGACTAAACCGGAGAATAAAATGGAGTCGCCACCCCGTGTGAACTGGGAAAATGATTTAAGGCCGTACTCACCCCTCGCAAGGGAAGACCTCAAACCGTTGGGTTCAGAATGGTCCCTTACTTATGCCACTTGTAATGAACGGATTTGTGCAATAATTTAACTAAGTCTACGCAACATACATGTCCAAGAATAACCTAAATCTAGTTCACATTCATAAAAATAAATCATATGTCTAAGTCATCATGCTTTAAAGTAAGTCATCATAACGACAAGCATACGATAACACACAATGATCTCATAATCATGTTGAATTATCAAACAAGAAAAATAAATAACAACCTAAACGTAAACATAACTTAAATTCCTAATGCGAAAGAAAGTAACCAAATCATGCATAAAGAAACAATATACTACAACTAAATCATGCTTAAAAATAGATAACATACCAACGACTTAAATAAATAACATGCTAACGACTAATCATGCTCAAACACAATATTGGACGAAACGAAATAGGTGTGTCTCTCAAGTGATACGTGGCATTGTATCCCGATTGCAAACCGCAATACCATCCATTCGGATTCGGCTACGGAATTTACGTCAGGGTTTCCATCCGATATACCATAAGAGAAAACACATATTCCGTTCACCCGGAAATCACATCATACACCAATTCACAATACTCATGTGAAATAAAGTAATAAAATAACTAAAAATAAAGGATAATAAATAAAAGGGTGCCTCAGGTCTTATATTTTTAGTCGCTTTCTGGGAGTGCGTTTCACGGTGCCAGAAGGGTTATCGTTTCCACTATTTTCACTGGTCCACTATTTTTATTGTTTTATCCATCTTCACTCGCGGTTTCCGCTCGATGTTTTCTCTATTTCCGAGTCTATTTCGTGGCTGTTTTTGGAGTATTTCTCGGTGCTCTAGGGGACTGTTTTAGGGTTTGTTTTTGGGGTTATTTTGGCTCACGTCGAAAGGTTTTTTTTTGGGGCAGTTTGCTTGCTGTTCTGTTGTCGGTTTAGAGTTTAATCTATGACAGTGGAGGGGTCGATTCATGTGGCTTGTGTTTTAGTGGATGGCGTGAATGGAGAGTGTATTAGAGGGGTGTAGAGTGCTCGGCTAGTGAGGGTTTAGGGGCAGCAGAGTGCTCGGTTAGTTTATGTGCATGAGTGGTCTGTTACGTGTGTAGAAGGCTTGTGGCGTTGAAGGCAGACTATTGGTGCATGGAACAAGGGTTACGTGGAGTTGAGGCTAGGCATGAAGGGCTGTTACGTGAGGGATGAAGGTTATGGCTGATGCGTTGAGGAGTAATGGCTTTGATAGCTTGTTGTGTCTCGGCTGTGTGGCCGAGTGTGGGAGAGTTCTAAGAGAGAGGAAGCTGGTCTGAGTGCAAGAGTTTATTACCGAGAGTGGCTAGTTCAGTTTGATTCCTGCATGGCTCTCGGTTGGGGCTGGTTAAAGGCTAATGGCGTGGCTGGTGGCTTGCTTTGGCTGCGTGAATTAGGGGTGTGAGTACGGTGGCAGAGTGTGAAGATTCGTGAGTGGTGTTTTCAGCCGAAAGGAATGGCCTGCGTGATGAAGGGGCTGTGTGCTGCTGTGTGAAGGCTATGGCGTTAATTGCTAGGGTTTGTGGGTTGTTGAAGGTTAAGGGGAACTGTGAGGGCTGATGCGTGTGAGTTAGGAGCTGTGTTGAGGGCTCTTGTTTTCGTGTATAAAGGGTAAAAAGGTTTGTTGAAGGTAGCGAGTGGGGCTTTGCTGGTTCTGTTTGCTGTTTGGTCGTGAAGGGGCTGTCGAGGCAGTATGTGGAGGCTATTGTGCGTGAACAAAGGGAGTGAGTTGTGTGAATATGTGCGTAAGGTGTTGGTTCAGTTATTGCGTGAAGGAGCGGATGGCGTGTGATGTGTGAGCAGTTTTCTAGGGTTTGTTGTTGTGTGTTTCGGAGGCATGTGCGAGAGATGTAGGGCTGCTGTCGAGAAGGCTTTGTGAAGGCTGTTTAAGGGTGCTTTATTTAGGGTTTTTTTGTTCAACTCATGTGTGAAGTGTTTTAGATGCGTGAAGCTGTGTGTTGAAGGTTAATGAGTGGAGTGAAGGCTTGCGTTGCGTGAGGTCTTCTAGGGTTTCGTCGCCTAGTCCAGAATGAAGGAGAGAAGGCTGTTTGAGTTGTTTATTCTCTTTTGTTCTGGTTGTGGTCACTGCCGAGAGAGAGGAGGGTAGCTAGTGCGTGTTAGGGTTTATTTTGTTTGGCCGTGAGAGAGGAGAGGGGCGTTAGGAGAGAGGAGATGTCTAGGGTTGTTGTTGTTTATATAGAGAGAGGGTAGGGTTAGGGTGTTTATTTGAAAGGAAAGAAATCAATTAATTATTGTGTGTGTTTAATTTTAATTATTTAAGGCAACAAGAAATATTTAAATTAGGTGAGTGATTTATTTAATTTTGAAATTTAATTTAATTAGATTAGTTTAATTTAATGTGTGAATTTAATTTATTTGGTTATAATTGGATTGGACTTTAATTTGATTTAGTTTAAATGGATTTTAATTTGATTTAGTTTAATTGGATTTTAATTAACTATTTAATTTAATTTCAATTTAGTTATTTAATTTAATTTAATTATTTTTAATTCAATTTAATTTGTGAGATGTGTTTTAAATGTTTTAATTATTTAATATGTGAGATGTGATTTAATGGGTTTGGTGTGTTTTAAAATAGAGGTCCAACAAACAAACCCGAAGCGAAACAAGCGAGTTAAATCCAACGAAAATTCCATTTTCCAATTTTACCCTTCCAACGTCCGTTTCGCGGGACTTTCACAACTAAAGAGATAGTGTCTCCATACGAGACTCATCATCGGGCTGATATGCAAAACTGCAATGCCTACAGTCGCCCCCACTTTGATGGGACTTGTGCAGTGTGTGACAATAACAATTCCTATCAAAATACGTGCAATGCATTTTTACTTACCTGGCTGGCCAGCTGCCACATGGTCCGCCTGCTGCTTCGAACTGATTTGATGATGTAGTGGATATGGTGGCGAAGCGCCTCGACCTCTGGGCTTTGTTCTCGAACCACCGAATGTGAACTGTGATGATGATGCAGTGGGCCCTCGACCCTGGGACGCATCCCGGAACTGCAACCGACAACGGGGGCACCTCGACCCTGGGCACATTGACCCAACCCCGCTGACAATAGGGACCTCGCCCTCGAACTGATGATGTAGTGGGCATCTCGACCCTGGGCACCTCGACCCGAAACTACAACCAAAAAGGGGGCACCTCGACCCAACACCGCTGACAATAGGGACCTCGCCCTCGCACTGATGATGTAGTTGGCACCTCGACCCTCGGCACTTCGACCCTGAACTACGACCGACAACGGGGGCACCTCGACCCTGGGCACCTCGACCCAACACCGCTGACAATAGAGACCTCGCCCTCGAACTGATGATGCAGTGGGCACCTCGACCAGGAACTACAACCAACAACGGGGCAGCTCGACCCAACACCACTGAAAATAGGGACCTCGCCCTCGAACTGATGATGTAGTGGGCACCTCGACGCAGGGCACCTCGACCCAACACCGCTGACAATAGGGACCTCACCCTCGAACTAATGATGTAGTGGGCACCTCGACCCGGAACTACAACCG
This sequence comes from Zanthoxylum bungeanum, assembly GCA_019454045.1. Lineage (NCBI taxonomy): Eukaryota > Viridiplantae > Streptophyta > Magnoliopsida > Sapindales > Rutaceae > Zanthoxylum > Zanthoxylum bungeanum. The sequence goes on along the minus strand of SKCR01038922.1, from coordinate 1,716 downwards.
ACAAGGGGGGTACCTCGACCCTGGGCACCTCGACCCAACGCCGCTGACAATAGGGACCTCGCCCTCGAACTGATGATGATGTGGGCCTCACCCCCAGAGTGCCATACCCGGCCAAACTGATGCTGATGCTGATCTTCCATTCTCAGAGTGCCATTCTCGGCGTGCTCATTCTCGAGCTGTCCATTCCCGGACTATATCTCCATTCTCGGAGTGCCATTCCCGGCGTGCAATTCTCGGGTCCATTCTCGGACTATATCTTCATTCTCGGAGTGCCATTCCCGGCAGAACTGATATGATGTGATGTGGGCCTCGCCCCCAGAATGCCATACCCGGTAGAAACTGATCTGATGCTATGTGGGCCTTCCCCCCAGAATGCCATACCCGGCAGAAACTGATCTGATGCTGTGTGGGGCCTCGCCCCCAGAATGCTATATCTGGCAGAATTGATCTGATATCTTCATACTCAGAGTGCCGTACCTGACTGATCTGATATCTCCATACCTGGAGTGTCGTACCTGGCAAACTGATCTGATGTCTTCATACCCGGAGTGTCGTACCTGGCAAAACTGACCTAATGTCTCCTTACCCGGAGTGCCGTACCTGGCAAAACTGATCTAATATCTCCATACCCGGAGTGTCGTACCTGGCAAAACTAATACTGATGTCTCCATACCCGGAGTGCCATACCGGAAAAACTGATGCTGATAATGATGTGGGACTCACCCCTAAAGTGCCATACCCGGCAAGATGGAAACTGATGCTAATATCGGCCTCGCCCCCAGATTGATGTTGATGTGGGCCTCGGCCCTGACACTCATCCCCAAACGAATACTGATATGGGCCTCGACCCCAAACTGAAACTGATGTGGGCCTAGCCCCCATACAGACACTGATGTGGGCCTCTCCCCCAGAATGATACTGATGTGGGCCTCGCCCCAAAACTGATACTGATGTGGGCCTCAACCCCGTGACTCATCCCCAAATGAATACTGATATGGGTCTCGACCCCAGACTGATATTGATGTGGGCCTCGCCCCCAAAACTGATAATGATATGGGCTCATCCCCAAAACTACTACTCATATGTTGCTGATTCCGGTTGGCTTGTTTGCCGCTTTCTCTTTTTCTTCTTTGAAACCTGTGAATACAAAATGAAACAAACACAAAAAGAATGCAGAAATGTTACATATGCATGCATGCATGAATGAATTTCCTATTCTGTTGGGTTAGGTCTTCCTGTTGGTTTTCTATAAGGTCCCAAGATCAATAACAAGTCATGAAACATGCGTGAATACATCAACGGAGGTAGCGGAATACTCACATTGATCGGTTATGTCGATTTGGAGACGAATGATGCCCAAAAACGCACTGCCTTTGAGCTCCACTGCTGCAGTCCACTGCCTCCAAAAACAGAAATTTGAGATGAGAAACGGAGCTCCTAGCTTCGTCGGATGGATCCCGTCTCATGGTCGAACCTCCCTACCACCTTCGCAAGACTTGTAGTGTGCTAGCACTTGATTCTCACCATGAGAATCACTCTTTGCTTCCCTTTAACTCACGCCCAAACCAGTCCAAACCAGTCCATTTTCGTGAAGGAAGAGAGGAAATGAGAGAGAAGATGTGTGTAATGTATTTCATTAATTTTTGTCACCAAAAATCAATTTATATTTATGCCATAATTTCATTAAACAAATAATAAACTTATGAACAAATCATG
>SKCR01038921.1:0-48542 GCA_019454045.1 Zanthoxylum bungeanum | reverse complement strand
ATTACAAAATGATAAAATAGCAATATTTCCTTGTCACATAGTTAATTTGTATAAAAACACAATGTCTTTTACAAATAGTGATGCTATGGGTCATAATTGTCCAACAGGGAATGATGATGAGTTGAAGCCTATAAATTAAGAATTGTCACTGTGGAAACCCAACCTAACTGACTGGAGATCCCAAGCTCTAGGTTCAAAATGGACAACTGAAACTTTGTGCAATTCAAAACAAGCATTGTAGAGTTCTATACTCTTTCCCATTCCGATAATGACGCAGAGTGCTGTCTGTCAATGTTAGGATAAGCTAAGGCTTTTAATGATCACTATATTAGGAGATGAGTCCTAATGAGGGTAAATGCAGATTACCTCTTCATAGTAGATCACTTATTTCAAGTAAGAAGTGAGGCCGCTTCCATGGGATTTTACAGGCTAATTTCCCTAAAGTGCTTGATGAATCCAGGACCGATGTTCATGGCCGAAATGAACACAACCGTAGAACAGGAAATGGTCAAAGTAAAGTTGTGTGTTGGCAATTGTCTTAGTTTACACCAACGGCCAGAACAATTAAGACTATGGGTCACTGGTTGCCAAGTATATCCGATTGTCATTCACTAGGAAAGTTCAAAGCGAAAGCTATCTATTTCGATGCAGTTTTAGTTCACGGAAACTCTCTCAAGTGTATGCATGAATATTTAGAGAATTGTGGGGGATTGTTGTAAATTCTCTAAAATGAGTTTGGATTTTGATGAGGAGGGTCATGTCCATTAGGTGGTGCCCTATGGGAAGGGTACCAACATGTTAGGACATGTCTTCCAAATTAGAGGAACACTCCTAGGCTCCAAATGGTGCATGGAAGGGGTCCCTTATGAGGGTTACACCTCAACCAAATGGTACCCTTAGGCACCTTCCATGTCTATTTAAAGGGGCTTTGAAGTTCATTCTAAACATCTATAAATCATAAATCTTGAGTCACTACATTTATGTGTTTTAGAGTCACTATAGAGAGAGATTCCACCATTTTTCTAGTTCAAGATCTTGTTAAAAAGTGCCCCTTGAACAAGAGGTATCCAAGGAATCCTGGGAGAACGTTAGCCACATTGCATCCGTAGAGCACCGAGACGGAGGCTAATAAGTTCTTAAGGACAGAAAGATCTAGACTTGTATTCGTTTTCACTCATCATCTATAATTTTCCAGGTTTTTCTCATTCTATAAGGTTTTAGGGTTTATGTGAAATATTCGCATGTTACTATAGATTTGTTTTCTGGTTTTGATTTTTTTGTTGCATGTTAATTTCATTTAATAACACACTAATTCCCCAACAATCTTAAGAACTTATTAACATTAGTATTGTTAGATTAAAATTCGAATGCTTTGATAAGAAATTTTCTTGGGAAAAATAATTATGTGCATGAAAAATACGTAAGGGCATTCGAACGCCCGACGAACGCCAAGGGAAAATTTTGAATTTTCGTAAGAACGTTCAAACGCGTATTAAAACGCAACTCGAAGCAAGCTTTCAGACTCTGACTTAGAACGTTCGAAGCGTATTCAAACGCAACTCGAACACAAGCCTTCTACCTTAGAACGTTCGAACACGTCCTAAACGCAACACGAACGTAAACTCTCTGGAATATTCCGTTCGAACGTGTTCTCAAATGCTACACGAACATAAACTCTCTAGAAAATTCCGTTCGAACACATGCCCTTGAATATGCGTATATATACCTCACACAAGAGGCAAAATAAAAAGATTTAGGGAGCTGTATTTACCACGGAGATCAACTTTGTATTGAGTTTTTTTATAAATTGTGATTGATAATTAATAGATAAAAATTTATATTTTATTCATTTAATAAACGAATCGAATCGAATTGAATTTTTTTTCAAATTCGCATTTGCTTTAATACGATCCATATCGAATCAAATAAAGGAATCATAAGCCAGACTACCACTCATAATCACATGTTCGAATTTTGGGAACAATCTCTATGAAAAACATGATAATACTATATATACCAAGACATTCCATATATGTTGTTATAATGAAAATCTTATACACGGGATAAGACGAACTCTACTTATGTCTTAAGCTATTTCATTAATTTACAAGATAAGGAGATTTGTTACTTTCCCAGCATATATCCTATTTATTATAATGGAAATTTTATACACCTCATACGAGGATCTCAACTTATGTCTTAAGCTATTGCATTAATTTACGGAATAAGAGATTTGTTACTTTCCCGGCTGATTGTATTAAAAAATGGCCGAGTAATTTTTCAGTGCAATAGATTTATTAGTGACGTGATATCACCAATAAATTAATAAATGTTAGAACAATATGCACAAATAGAAAGATATTAATGTTCACCGGGAATATAAAAATTGAAGTTGGCTTGAGTCGCGGACTAGGTCGTTCTCTTTAAGACGTTTCGCGGCTCTGCCCAAAATTTGTGCTAGCAGTACGTAAGCCCCGCCGTCCTCAGGATAAAACAAGCCCAGAAGAACATCGTCTCAATCGATTTTGCACAAAACCGATTGGTATACTCACACCCAACACAAATTTATTACTCGGAATCTCAGCCTCTCGGCTCAATCAAAAAAAAATTTTCAAGTTGCTCACGTAAAAAAAAAAATTGCTCTCAATTTTTTCTCTCTCCGCTGAAAATCACGTTAAAAAGAAAATTTATTTTCTCTCCGCTGAAAGTTGGTTTTATTCTCGGCTATTTTTTCTTCTTTCTCTGTCTGGTTCTCGAATTTTTTTTTTCTTGACTGTTTTGCTCACTGTTTTGTCTTATCTTTTATCTTTTTTTTTTTTTTAGCAAAAGTGAAGCAAGTAATTTATATAGGGGAAAAAGAGAACGTGAATTAATTGCCATAAATAGGAAACTTTTTTGCATTTAAAACTATTTAATTTGTAGTCCTTGAGAATAATAACCAAAAAACTAACGTCTCCAATTTTATTAACAACATTCAAAGTTAATTAAAACTGAAACAGTTTTTTTCAAAAATTTATAACTCTCAATTTAAATTTTTTCAACCACTCTTTTAATTTCAAAATATGTAACTCCCCTATTAAAATTCACATTTACAACAATCCCCCACTTAAATTTTAACAAAACATTTTCATCGAGCAATATAACATAAAGTCGTGCATAAATAACGGTGTATGTCGACTTGAACATTTACATAGTGTTGACGATTCAGATTATATTAGAGTAACTCGTAATTTTTAACTCTATCTCTGATAACGTTACACACACAAACTTTTCAGGGTGTAGTCAAAAAGCCCGAGCATTACGGTCGTGCTCGTATATCCCAGAATAATGAATCATCTACAAAATTTTACCTAAAATTTCATAAGAAGCGGCCACACTTCTTGTAGACACTGCATTTTTGCATAAAGCCCAATGATGAGCCCTGTATGGAGGCACTACCCGATAAATTGCGGGGAAGTCGCGGGGAAACAGACGTCGGAAGGGAAAAATTTAAAAATAAATACATCAACAAATTTAACTCGCTATTTGGCCTCGGGATCGCTCGGTTAACCTCTGTTTTAAAATTTTAGCCTCGGCCCAAAACCCTCGCAACCCAAAGCCCATTTATCCAAACCACAAGCCCAAGGCCCACCAAAGCCCAATCCAAAAATATTAAAACATTTAAAACACATGTCACAAATTAAATTAAATCAAATCAAATCAAATCCAATCTAAATAAATCACCTACCAATTTAAAGATATTCCCCCACCAAAAATACACAAGATCACTTCCTTAAATAATTTAATTAAATATATCCCCATAATTGTGATTCGCTTCCTTTTAAAATCCCATGCACAAAACAAATAAACCCTAACACACTATTATAAAAGGAGCCATGCCCCAACCCTACTCCTCCCCTCTTTTCACATTTTGATTCACGAAAAACACACAAAGAAACCCTAATCCCTCCCTCTCTCTCTTCTCTCTACATTCACCTCGGGCTCCCCTTAGACTCTCACTCGGTGAACCACTATCACCACAAAACCCTAAACAAAAACAACACCCCAAAGCTCTCATCTCTCTCCCTTAAAACTAACGAACTGCCCCTTAGCTCCACACACAGCCAATCCATGAAGAATAAACCCTAGCTCTACTTTCCTTCTCGGCAAAAAAAAACCCTTACAAATCAACACGCAACCTTCTCACTCTTCACGACACCTCTCAAACAAACCAAACCCTAGGATCCTCTCAGCCCTCTCCTCATACCACGCACAAACAAACCTAAAAGCCACTCATGCACACGTAAACCATGGAAAGTAACAACCCTTCACTAGATAAAACAACGTGAAAACACAGCCCTTATAACGAATCCATCATCATTCTCTCAACCTCTCGACAGCCCACCAAATAGACCCTCATCGGCAACCCTTCAACATATGCACTCGGCAGTTACACTCACTCACATCCCCCTTGACACCCTGCAAGCCGAAGCAACACGCACCATGTGAACCCAACAGCCAGCCACGCTGCCCTTCAACCAGCAAACAAAACCCTTCACGTTAAAACCTCAGCTCGATCACGTTAAAAAAGAAACCCTCACCGTGAGTCAAACAGTGAAAATCAGCCTTTAAACCGAGTCCCAAACAGTAGTCTCTAGCACCGAAAATAATACCGCAAAGCAGTCCCAAACATCACCCTAAAATAGTAAAGAAAAACTGCAGTCCAAAACAGTGAGAAAACAACAGAAAAACAGCGAAAAAAACAGTGGAAACGACAGTCCAAAACAGCGGCAAACCAGAAAAATAATGGAGCATTAATCCTTCCGGCGACGACGTAACGCACTTCCGAAAAACAACTTAAAAGGTAAGACCTGAGGCACCCTTTGTTATATTTTATTTTGTTATCCCGGACATGCCATGCTTGGTTGGACGTAGAATACGTCCAACCAGGCATGCAAAGTCCTACATTAAAAAATGGCCAAACTATTGGTCACATTACTTTACTATTCCGCATTTATTTTCAGTCATTCATTTTCCTTTAATATTTCGCACTTAGCTTACTAGTTATCGTTTTTGTTATTTATTGTTGTTTCATCACATGCATTATCATATTCCATGCATACATTGAGTTGATGATTGCGTGCTATCTCTTGCGGTATATCGGATGGAAACCCAGACGTAAATTCCGTAGCCGAATCCGAATGGACGGTAGTGCGGTCTGTACTTGGGATAAAACTCCACGTACCGCTTGAGAAACTTTCAAACACGTGTTTCATTTTATGATTTAAATTTATGCTTATCGTCCCGCTATTTATCTTTTTATGCATTTTGTTTATTCATGTACTGTTACTTGATGCGCATGGGCTAATTACGTTGGTTTAAAGGTCATCCATTTGAGGGAAATGTCAAAAGGCTACCTTTACCACAATATTTTGCCGCGCCTTTTATTATGTCATTTCCCATTTGCATATCATTGCTTTATTTACGCATGCATGGCATTCTAGTGCGCATGGGCTAACTAGGGTGGATTAAAGGTCCTCTATTCGAGGGAAATGCCTAAAGGCTACCTTTACCAAGATGTTTTGCCGCGCCGGACGAGGTACAATCGATTGAATGTGAAATGTGTTTAATCGGGCATACAAGGTCCCATATTATTTACAACTACACGAACGTATGTATTCTGCCTCAGTCTGTTTGAACGCGTTTACGAATGATACTCGAACGCGCATGCATTTTGTTTTATCATGCATTAGGTCTCATCCCGTTCGAACGCGTTTCCGAACGCTATACGAACGTGAACATTTTGTTTACCGTTCGAACACGTTTTCAAACGCTACACGAACGCACATACAATGAACATATTTCTTTTCATCACATTTCATGCATGTTTGCTTATTTGGTCATCTCTTTTGCATTACATAATTAACCATATCATTTCATTATTGACGCTTTTACTTTTATTAATTATTTCCACATTTATCTACTTAATGTGTTCATGAGATTGTGTGCTTGCCTTTTTTTCACTTACTTCTATGCATACAAACTTAGATATAGGTTATATACAAACTTAGATATATGTTATTCTTGTGTGTCTATGTTGCGTAGATTTTGTTATATTATTGCATGAATCTGTTCATTACAAGTGACATAAGTAAGGGACCATTCCAAACCCAACGGTTTGAGGTCTTCCCTTGCGAGGGGTGAGAGCGGCCTTAAATCATTTTCCAATTCACACTGGGTGGCGACTCCATTTATTCTCCGGTTTAGTCCCCCGCGGGCTACTCTGTACTCCTGATCGGGCCGCGAGCCCTGGAACAGAGTCGCCCACTTCTGTGTCCCACACTTCTACATTCACATAGGTGTGTCTATCAAGAGTACTCATGTAGCTAGTTACTCCACTCTACATAGAGCATAGAACACATTAAGAGTTAAATAACTCATCCTTCTATCGCTTCAGGATATCATGCTCTCAGAATAGAACTCACAAATAAAATAATAGCATGATTCATCATCACTTCATGACTTGTTATTACCCATTGAACCTATTTCTTGGGATCTCTAGTCTATTAGGTCGGGTTACCATAATAAGTGTCTGTCTAATGGCTATAGTCCCATTCTTTTCTAGGTATTGGATACCTTCTCTCTTGCTAGTCCTTTCATCAAAGGATAAGCTAAGTTATCATCAGTCCGTACATGATCCATTCTTACAGCTCCAGAAGAGAGGTATTCTCTAACTGTACTATGTATCTACAATCTCTTACTGTTATAATAACAGTTCAGAATATTTGCAATAGCCGCGACACTATTACAATGGATCAAGACAACTCGTATCAGTCTCTCCCATAAAGGGGTATCTAATAGCAAGCTTCTTAATCAAGCTGCTTCTTCACAAGCTGATGCTAGTGATATCATCTCAGACTCAAGGAAATATATCTGTTAGTAGCCTTGGAATCATCTGAAAGGTTGTTCCAATTAACGTCGCTATATCCTTCAAGGACATCGGAAAACCTCTGATAATGTAATTCTAGGTTCATGGTCCTTTTCAGGTACCTTATAACCCTCTCAATAGCATGTTCATGCTCATACCAGGTCTATTAATAAATCTACATAGTAATCTTACAACATATGCAATGTCAGGTCTAGTGTAATCAAAATATAATGTCAGTTACCAACGTTGTTCGCATACTCAGATTGTCCAACACTGTCACCAATGTTCTTGAACAACTTTACACTAGAGTCATAAGAAGTACATGTAAATTTATTATTAAATTCTATTTTTTTTTTCTGACCTAGTAATTTGATTCCGAGAATTAAATTAATTTTCTTTTAAGTTTTTTTTTTCATTACAAATTTAGAAGACATCATAGACTTTAACGGAATTAACTACATGCATATTGAAAAAACAAACATATCAATATACAAACATTTCTCATGTTGTTTTCAAACATATATTTGTCAATTTCATTCACTTTAAAATCATGAGTAAAATATTTGAGGTGACCCATACTATTTTCAATTTATCATTGGAGGTCGAGCCCCCACTATTTCTTAATATTAAAGAAATTTTTTTATAGAAACAAGATGTTCATATCAATCATAAAAATTTATATGTTTCTATTAATGTTATACACAAAGTTTTAGGTCCTTAAACCTTCCATATTTTATAAAGTTTAAATTTCAAATCCACATCACCAGTTCCAGCCGCTATAGTGGTTTGGGAAACCACTCATCACATTATATTATTTACAGCTTGTACATATAACTCGAACCGAGCATAATCATAGCAGACATGCCGGAAAACGACAGTGCCTAACCACCATCCCTCGGATCCACCAACCATGTTTATCTCAAAGATCATAGTAACAAGTTGGTCTTCGGTAAGGTTCGCTTTTAGAGGTGAACTCTTTAACAGGTAGTTCCGGGCAAGGTGCCCTGGTTTGCTACAGTTGTAGCATTTGAACTAACTATTGTTATTTCTTGAGGGAGGTTAATGATCGTTCTAGTTATTTCAGTTTTGGTGATTATGGTTCTTAAATTTAACCCATGAGCTTTCCAACTGGTTTTCAGATATGCATTGAGGCATTGTCTAAAGAATCAGGATAAATCAACACCATATTGTTCAAGCAAAAGAAAATCACAAATATCCCAATAATAGCTCATGCTGAACAAAACCATAATTGTTCTTCAAATATGAATTAAGGCACAAAGTCTGAGGTATACTGTATGTATAATTAAAGCTACAGTCAATCATAAATGGCGTGCTCTAATTTCTTTCTACTTGCTAATCTAAAATCCATCATAGATCTTCATAATACAAATGGAATAATATCAATTCAGTCAAAAAGATAGGATTCAGATCAAAAGATGACATGAAATGATACAAAGCAATTAAGCAACAAGTACAAGTGAAACCACTACACGTACTTATTATTATAAATGTATTTAACCATTTCCTTTTAGCTTCTTGAAATTATTGGCAATTCTAAATAATCATCTCTATAAATTAACAGTCATTTCACCATTGCCTATTCTAGAAGTTCAACAGCTTCATCAATCTTACCATCCCTACATGACCCACTAATCAAAATATCATATGTAACAATATCCGGTTCACAACCATTAGCAATCACCAATCTAAAAATCTCATCCTCGCTCATATTTAGCATAAACGATATTATCAAAATTATATACTTAAACATGCATATTCAAATATCTCTCTTTCATTTCTCTCACAAGCCTATCAATTCCTTTAATATTCATTTCATGCATAAAGTACTTATAATTGTACCATAAGAACAATAATAAATAATCATAAGTAAACATGGCAGATCGATAGCGTCTTAAAATTGTTAGAACAATAAGCACAAATAGAAAGATATTACCATTCACCGGGAATATAAAAATTGAAGTTGGCTTGAGTCGCGGACTAGGTCGCTCTCTTTAAGACGTTTCGCGGCTCTGCCCAAAATTTGTGCTAGCAGTATGTCAGCCCCGCCGTCCCCAGGATAAAACAAGCCCAGAAAAACATTGTCTCAATCAATTTTGCACAAAACTGATTGCTATACTCACACCCAACACAAAATTATTACTCGGAATCTCAGCCTCTGGGCTCTATCAAAATGAAAAATTTTCAAGTTGCTCACGTTAAAAAAAAATTGCTCTCAATTTTTTCTTTCTCTGCTGAAAATCACGTTAAAAAGAAAATTGCTCAATATTTTCTCTCTGCTGAAAGTTGGTTTTATTCTGGGCTATTTTTTCTTCTTTCTCTCTCTGATTCTCGAATTTCTTTTTCTTGGCTGTTTTGCTCACTGTTTTTTCTTATCTTTTATCTTCTTTTCTTTTTTTAGCAAAAGTGAAGTAATTTATATAGAGGAAAAAGAGAACGTGAATTACTTGCCATAAATAGGAAACGTTTTTGCATTTAAAACTATTTAATTTGTAGTCGTTGAGAATAATAACCAAAAAAACTAACGTCTCCAATTTTATTAACAACATTCAAAGTTAATTAAAACTGAAACAGATTTTTTCAAAAATTTATAACTCTCAATTTAAATTTTTTCAACAACTCTTTTAATTTCAAATCATGTAACTCCCCTATTAAAATTCACATTTACAACAATAAATAATATATATGATTTAATATCCACATTTTTAGTTATTTTTTAATATTTTAGCACTTGTGATAATGAATTATTGGATTGTTGCATGGATGACATGATACCTCCATTAATAGATGTTGATGATGTTTTCAGGCACTATGTTATTTAAGCAGCACGACAGAGGTAAAAAAAAGGTAATTCACTTCTCAGTCAAGATTATTAATGCCGACCCGACCACTAAAGAGTCAACAGTAAGGGGCCGGGAACTTTACGGTTAGTGACCGAGCACTTGAGTTCAAGATGACCGGGCAATTATCAGGTCGACAGCAGCATTCTCAGTACAAAAGACTATTATGACCGACAACATGAAGACCGACCTCGTGAAAACCGAGCATAGGGCAAGACATGTTCGGGAAGATAAAGCATTCTATCCATATAATATAAGATAATAAGTTATCCTATTTTCATAAAGAGAACTGATGAGTCAGTATCCTAAAAGGATAAAAGAAGTAAATGTAGTTTTAAAAGTAGGAATCCTGATAGGAAAAAGGAAACCATCTCCAACTGGGAATTCTTGTATAAATAGGAATCTGATTTCTTCACCATTATAAATAGGAGGGTAGAGTGAGTGTAGAGGGAGGAAAGAGAACCAATATCAGGATCAGAATCATTACCATCAGACTTGTAAAAAACCAGAAGCAGAGCCGAGAAGTGTGTTTGAGTAATAAAAGTATCATCCTTTTTGTGCCTGTGGCCGTAGGTCGGACCAAGATCCGCTGAACCACGTTAAATCTCTTGTCGATTGGTGTATTTATCTGTCTTTTGCTAAGTTTGCTTTTGGTCCCTCATAACCAAACAAATTCACTATTGAGGGAGGATTATCTCGGGAGTAATATTCCCATATTGCCCTGAGACCAAAATCAGCCGTCAACAGTTGGCGTCGTCTGTGGGGAACTCAACAAAAGCGGTTCGCGTAGTAAGACGATGGCAGAAGGCGGAAATCACCAATCGTCGGGGAATCCGGCCACAGATTGGATGAAGAAGATAGAAGAAAGCATAAGGAAGGACAACGAGGATAGTCAGGCCCTCCTAAAAACCATGATGGACCGACTGGAGAGAATGGAAGGGGGGAACCGCGAGAAGCCTGAAACCAGAGCTAATCAAAGAAGAGGAGAGATAGCAGATGGAAAGAGGGTTGTGGATACAAGTGAGGACGATGGACCTAGGAGGAGGGGGCCTTACGGGATAAAATCCATAGTTGTGGAAGAAGATTCACAAGCAGAGGACACATGGGAAGAAGAAGAAGAGAGACGTTCGACAGATTCCTCTTATGATAGTCTTCGCTACACAAGAAGAGGAGACACAGAGTACGACGAGACCGTTCGGGAGATCCCAAGGCGTGAGGAACACCGCACCCGTGAAAACAGACATGAAGAACAGCACAGAAGGCAACATGGCGGCCCAAATAGTAAGGTAAAATCTTGGTTAAATAAATAGATGGCCAAGTGGGGGGCAAGCCTCAAAACAGGTACAGGAGACGCCCGGGATGACAAAGAGGAATCCCCCATCACAGAAGAAATAAAATCAGCAAAATTCCCGAAAAGGTTCAAACATGCCGACCATGACGCCCTACAAAGGCCATACCGATCCAAAAACCCATATTGAGAGCTTTGTACTATTGATGGAGGTCCAAGGAGTGACAGGGGACGCCGTGTGCAAGATATTCCCCCTAACCTTGGGTGGATCCGCCATTCTATGGTATAGAAGTCTAGCCCCAGGGAGCATCGGTAGCTTTCCACAACTCAGAAAGTCGTTCGTACGACACTTCAAAGGGGCCTGCGCCCCTAAAAAGACAATCGGAGAGTTGAGACTCATGAAGCATGGAGACGACGAGCCCTTAAAAACCTTTATTGAGAGGTATCACAACATGGTACTCGAAGTCGGGGGATATGAGTCTCCCGAGGCCTTGGAAAGCCTGAAAGGAGCTTTAAAAGTCGGAAGACTGTGGAACCACCTAAGAATCCAATGCACCCCAGACTATGCAACCGCCCTGGAGGTGGCCCGGAAGTTCGTTTCGTTAGAAAACGAGGAGAAAATCTCTCGGAGGGGGAAGACTATCAGAGAGAGGACAATGAGGGCAGAGGCCCCCCGACGAGCAGACAGGGAGCCCAAAAAACCACCCCCGAAGCACAAGGAATTCAAGCTGATACCTCGGAACAACCAGGAAAGAGGAGCCCCGACACAAGTAAACCATGTCTTCAGGGAAGATGCGTACATTCCCCTGAAAAAGCCGCTGGGGCAAATCGTCATGGAGATCCAAGGAAAAGGCCTCTTAATAGAACCTGACCCCAGGAGATTCCCCCCTGATAAGAGAAATCAAAAAGCCTATTGCGTACATCATACTCTGAAAGGACACGCGACAGATAGGTGCAAAGATTTATGGGAACAGATGGAAGACCTGGCAAGGAATGGATATTTAAACAAATTTATTGACCATGAAGTCATGACGGCTAGGGAGAGGGCGCATGACCGACAGATAAATATCATCACAGGAGGGAAAACCCTGGCCGGAGATTCTAATTGGTCGAGAAAAAACTATAGCAGAGCTCGGGGGACAGACGTGCTAGAAACAAAACAGGCCCCGGGATTACAAAGTGGGCGGTCGGTACCAATAATGTTCACCGACGAGGACATCCAAGGGGTAAGCTTCCCCCACGAAGATGCGTTAATTATCAAGGCAGTAATCGGCGGCTCCGAGGTGAACAGAATCCTGGTGGACCGCGGGAGTGCGGTAGACATAATCTCCAAAGAGGCCCTGGATAGCCTTGAAGTAAAGTATGCGGCTCTGACCAACGATAGCACCCTCTTATATGGCTTCGGGGGCTCAACGGTCATCCCGTTAGGGAGGATACAGTTAGCAGTAACAATCGGGACTCATCCCCGAACTCGGACAATCATGATAAATTTCACCGTAGTGGACTGCATGAACAGTTACCAAGTCATCGTTGGTCGGCCTTTCATGATGAAGACAAAGGCCGCAATGTCTTGCTATCACTTGAAACTGAAATTCCCCACCCGGGAAGGGATCGGGATCGCATGCGAAAGTTAGAAGGCAGCCCGCAGCCGCTTTGCAACTCTCTCACGAGAGACCCTCTGCATTAAGGAGGGTACCAAAAAATGGCAGAGGAACTAAGACGGAGGAAAAGCCAGTGGAGATCCTAATCCTCGGCCAAAAAGAATAGCCCGGCTAGCGGCGGCTGAGGAATTAGAAGGGATAGAACTCTTCAGACCGGGAAAAAAAACATAAAGATAAGGGGAGGCTTGGACAAAACCCTGAGACAGAGCCTACTAGAACGTCTAAAAGAGTATCCGGACATCTTCGCACGAGGGACATACTTAAAGCCCATTACAGAAGACAGTTGGCGCCGAGGCCCCTTCAACAATCGGCTCGGGGCTGGAGTTCGTTCCACCGAGGCCTCCTCATCGGCTCGGGGCTGGATCTCGTTCCGCCGAGGCTACTATACTATTCGACTCAGGGGTCGGGTTACGTCCCACCGAGTCATGCTAATTGGTCTGGGGATGAGACATTCCCCCAGAACCAAGTGTCTCTCTTAGCTCGGGGTCCTCGGAATATTCAGGGACATACTCGATGCATAGGATTCGTGAGAAGCATAGCACGGGGATGGATGATACCCCCGTAGAGATTGTTTACTCTAGTGTTACCGAACATAAGGATGAATATGCCCTTAATGTGTCGAGCACTCTTTGATCCTCACTTACCCGATGTAATGGATCCATGGGAAAGCATAGCACGGGGGATGAGGATGCCCCCGTGACGATTGCTAGCTCCAGTGATGCCGGACCTAAGGAGGAATGTGCCCTTAGTATCCCGGACACTCTTTGATCCATTCATCATTTGGATCCAAGAGAGGCGCAGCACGGGGATGCGTTGTGCCCATGTAGCGTGTGTCTGCTCCAGCATGGTAAGGAGGAGCCCTCATACAATACACAGGCTCCACAGTGACCCGACGTATAGAGGATGTGCCCTTACCATTTAAACGCTCTCTGATCCAAATCCTGGTTCGTCGGGACACTGAATTGAAAGGTTCAAAATTGTGTTTTGGAGGCCTCGGGCAGGACGCTGTTTCGAGGCATCTGTGCTGTCGTTTACACTTGTGAAAAGTTTTGCTTTGGGACAAGTGCTAAGTCACCCCACCTTTTGATTTTATTTTCCAAAGTTTTGTTTTTATTTTTCGCCGGTCTGGCAGGGGGACGCTCGTGCCAGATTTGGTAGGGCTTCAAAAGGTTGAGTCATCTCCCTTCTGAATAAGTCCCAAGGATTAATCGACTCGGGGCTGGATTCGTTCCGCCGAGGTTTCGTGGTGTAGGCTCGAGGCTGGATTTATTCCGCCGAGGCCTATGTGTGTCACTTGGTTATTCGGCTCGGGGCTGGATTCGTTCCGCCGAGGCCACTTGGTTATTCAGCTCGGGGCTGAATTTCTTTCCGCCGACGCCACTTGGTTATTCGGCTCGGGGATGGATTTCGTTCCGCCGAGGCCACTTATTATTCGACTCGAGGTCGGGGTACGTCCCACCGAGTCAGCCCTTCGGACTGGGGACGTAGCATTCCCCCAGGTCCAAGTGCCTCTCTTCATTCGGGGTCGGGTTACGTCCCACCGAATCAGCCCTTCGGAGTTGGGACGTAACATTCCCCCAGGTCCAAGTGCATCTCTTCATTCGGGGTCGGGTAACGTCCCACCGAATCAGCCCTTCGGACTGGGGATGTAACATTCCCCCAGGCCCAAGTGCCTCTCTTCATTCGGGGTCGGGTCGCGTCCGACCGAATCAGCCCTTCGGACTGGGGACGTAACATTCCCCCAAGTCCAAGTGCCTCTCTTCATTCGGGGTCGGGTCGCGTCCCACCGAATCAGCCCTTCGGACTGGGGACGTAACATTCCCCCAAGTCCCAGTGCATCTCTTCATTCGGGGTCGGGTTACGTCCCACCGAATCAGCCATTCGGACTGGAGACGTAGCATTCCCCCAGGTCCAAATGCCTCTCTTCACTCGGGGTCGGGTTACGTCCCACCGAGTCTACCTCTTTGGACTGGGGACGTAACATTCCCCCAGGTCCAAGTGCCTTTCTCAGCTCGGGGTATGTCCCACCGAGTCAGCCCTTCGGACTGTGGACGTAACATTCCCCCGGGTCCAAGTGCCTCTCTTCACTCGGGGTCGGGTTACGTCCCACCGATTCTACCTCTTTGGACTGGGGACGTAACATTCCCCCAGGTCCAAGTGCCTTTCTCAGCTCGGGGTACATCCACCGCAGTCAGCCCTTCGGACTGGGGACGTAACATTCCCCCAGGTCCAAGTGCCTCTCTTCATTCGGGGTCGGGTTACGTCCCACCGAATCAGCCATTCGGACTGGAGACGTAACATTCCCCTAGGTCCAAGTGCCTTTCTCAGCTCGGGGCACGTCCCACCGAGTCAGCCCTTCGGACTGGGGACGTAACATTCCCCTAGGTCAAGTGCCTCTCTTCATTCGGGGTCGGGTTACGTCCCACCGAATCAGCCCTTCGGACTGAGACGTAACATTCCCCCAGGTCCAAGTGCCTCTCTTCACTCGGGGTCGGGTTACGTCCCACCGAGTCTACCTATTTGGACTGGGGACGTAACATTCCCCCAGGTCCAAGTGCCTCTCTTCATTCGGGGTCGGGTTACGTCCCACCGAATCAGCCCTTCGGACTGGAGACGTAACATTCCCCCAGATCCAAGTGCCTCTCTTCACTCGGGGTCGGGTTACGTCCCACCGAGTCTACCTATTTGGACTGGGGACGTAACATATCCCCCAGGTCCAAGTGCCTTTCTCAGCTCGGGGTCGGGGTACGTCCCACCGAGTCAGCCCTTCGGACTGGGGACGTAACATTCCCCCAGGTCCAAGTGCCTCTCTTCATTCGGGGTCGGGTTACGTCCCACCGAGTCTACCTCTTTGGACTGGGGACGTAACATTCCCCCAGGTCCAAGTGCCTTTCTCAGCTCGGGGTCGGGGTACGTCCCACCGAGTCAGCCCTTCGGACTGGGGACGTAACATTCCCCCAGGTCCAAGTGCCTCTCTTCACTCGGGGTCGGGTTACGTCCCATCTAGTCTACCTCTTTGGACTGGGGACGTAACATTCCCCCAGGTCCAAGTGCCTTTCTCAGCTCGGGGTCGGGGTACGTCCCACCGAGTTAGCCCTTCGGACTGGGGACGTAACATTCCCCCAGGTCCAAGTGCCTCTCTTCATTCGGGGTCGGGTTACGTCCCACCGAGTCTACCTCTTTGGACCGGGGACGTAACATTCCCCCAGGTCCAAGTACCTTTCTCAGCTCGGGGTCGGGGTACGTCCCACCGAGTTAGCCCTTCGGACTGGGGACGTAACATTCCCCCAGGTCCAAGTGCCTCTCTTCATTCGGGGTCGGATTACGTCCCACCGAGTCTACCTCTTTGGGCCGGGGACGTAACATTCCCCCAGGTCCAAGTGCCTTTCTCATCTCAGGGTCGGGGTACGTCCCACCGAGTCAGCCCTTCAAACTGGGGACGTAACATTCCCCCAGGTCCAAGTGCCTCTCTTCATTCGGGGTCGGGTTGCATCCCACCGAGTCAGTCCTTCAGACTGTGGACGTAACATTCCCCCAGGTCCGAGCATCTCTCAGAGCTCGAGACAGGATCACATGCCACCGTGCACATCATCGTTAGGTCAGAGGCAAAATTTTCTCCTCACAAGTCAGGGGTCAGGACCTCTAAATCTCATGTACATATATTACAGAGGAGGAGTCATTTTTAGTTTGGACAACAAGAGGAACTTCATCTCCTGATGGAACGACCCAAGTAAGCAATTTGCTTTGAGGTGGAGAATCGTTCTGAATAGGGTCAGCATCTCCAATAACCGAGGATATGAAGATAGAAACAGAAGACTTAGTTGATGGCGATGGCAATTTCTCTGTGATTTCTGGAGCGACCACCAGCAAGGCGATCAGCACACCATCTTTATATAGTTTCCGACACCAACTTGCATACTCGTTGGAACCAAGAACTAGGGGACAAATGTTGATGGTGTTTTCAGGCACTATGTTATTTAAGCAGCACGACAGAGGTAAAAAAGGTAATTCACTTCTCAGTCAAGATTATTAATGCCGACCCGACCACTAAAGAGTCAACAGTAAGGGGCCGGGAACTTTACGGTTAGTGACCGAGCACTTGAGTTCAAGATGACCGGGCAATTATCAGGTCGACAGCAGCATTCTCAGTACAAAAGACTATTATGACCGATCACATGAAGACCGACCTCGTGAAAACCGAGCATAGGGCAAGACATGTTCAGGAAGATAAGGCATTCTATCCATACAATATAAGATAATAAGTTATCCTATTTTCATAAAGAGAACTGATGAGTCAGTATCCTAAAAGGATAAAAGAAGTGAATGTAGTTTTAAAAGTAGGAATCCTGATAGGAAAAAGGAAACCATCTCCAAATGGGAATTCTTGTACAAATAGGAATCTGATTTCTTCACCATTATAAATAGGAGGGTAGAGTGAGTGTAGAGGGAGGAAAGAGAACCAATATCAGGATCAGAATCATTACCTTCAGACTTGTAAGAAACCAGAAGCAGAGCCGAGAAGCGTGTTTGAGTAATAAAAGTATCATCCATTTTGTGCCCGTGGACGTAGGTCGGACCAAAATCCGCTGAACCACGTTAAATCTCTTTGTCGATTGGCGTATTTATCTGTCTTTTGCTAAGTTTGCTTTTGGTCCCCCATAACCAAACAAATTCACTATTGAGGGAGGATTGTCTCGGGAGTAATATTCTCATATTGCCCTGAGACCAAAATCAGCCGTTAACAATAGATTTTCTCAAAAATGGCCCCATCGTTTTGGATCCAGACTGATTTTTTTAATTGCAATATTAATATTATATAAATAGACACACTCTCGTTATTAATATCATATAAATAGACACACACTCGCAAGTTCCAACTCTTTATAATTTTTATTTCTTTATATATATATATATATAAATTTCAAACAACTGGCATCATAATAAGATATTGAAAATTTGTGAAATACATAGATCTTATTCAAATCTCAGATTCACAATCTATTTGTATTTTATAATATATTTGCGATTGCTTCTGAAACCATCCATCAATACATTCATATTTAAATATTCATAAAATTAGAAAATTAGAAATGTAGTAACAGATATACGTAATCATATATCAGATATACAAAAATTAATTTATTTAATACAAAATCCAATAATTCGATATAAATTTAATGAACATAATTTCGAAGATCAATTTCTATATAATTATCGCATATAAAATTAAAATTAACACAAAATCAATAATTCAACACAATTTTAAAAATTAATTTCAATACAAGCAAATTACACCATGTCATCTTTAATAGGATGCATTGCAGATACCTGATTTCAAATCTGTAATCTATCAACTATCTATTAAATTATGGATATCATATAAATTTTTTAGACGAATATTATAAAATATCCAACCAAAATTGCCATATCTTAAACAATTATACTTGCAATTATATATTTAATAAGCTATTCAGCATATATTTAATGACTTTTCCAATATATATTTTTTTTTGGAAATGTTGGAAACCCTACTATCAAATCACCCATTCCGACTTAATCGGAGCAAGTAAAATATTCGGCTGCCCCATATTCTTACAAGAAATACACATTTGAACTCGAATTCAAAACCTAACAATTAAATCTTAAATTTTTTACCACCAAACCACGCTATGAAATTTTTCCAATAATTTTGTCTCAAGCAGCTCCATCAATAATTAAGGCTATGCATATATAATATAATTTTCTTTTGGTCAAAGGAAACGTGGTTGACAGCACGCCCTAATTTTTGGTATAATTGTACTGGTGTCCTTAAAAAAATAAATACCCAATCGGCTATAATATCTCGAATTTTTAGGAATAGTGTTGGAGAATTTCTGAATTAAAGTTAAAGATTTGGAATGGGATGGTAATAAAATATCAGTGTTTATGTGTTGGGAAATATGTTGAAATATTTTGAAGTGAAGTTTTGTCGCGTTGGAAAATATGTGGTTTCGAGAATCGATTACGCGATTTCTATTAATATCGTTTTACGCACTATAAGAGTAGCAAATGAACTCTGATTGAGCTGATTCTTGAACCATCGGACTCGTTTTTCCGAGATGAATATTTTTCATGTTGAACATTTTTCGAAATTTGCATCAGAATTACTTCCAAAATGTGAATTTTCGAGAATGTTCCATGACATGGACCTGATTGTAATTTTCGAGGATCTGAATGTAAATTTCAGAAATTTCTCTATAAATACACATAGTTTCAGCTTATTACAAAGTTGGCAAAATATTACAACTCTCCCAAATCGACACCCCCCCCCCCACAAAATCACCCCTTACGAACTGTTGGTCACACCGGTGGGTGCGCCAGCCACCCCTCCACCTTGTGGTGGCCGGCAGCAGCCCCAGGACGCTGGCAAACGGCGAGCGAGTCGACAGAGATGCGAGTGATGGATTTTGTCAATCCCAACTCATCGCTTTGTTTCATGGCCTGAGCCACCCACCAAATCGAAGCTCTCGGAGAGTATTACAAGAAGGCAATGACGAATTTTCCATTTCATGCACGGTTGCACACGAAAATGAGGAAAGAAAATTCAAATGAATAGTGACCCACAATGAACAGTAGCTCTGATCAGAATTCCGTCGATTCCAATGCGTTCGTGGGATCTTTTGGAGTGCGTATATGCCCTCGAAATCTCAGTAAGACGTCCCGATAAAAATTTGCAAATTTTAAGTTTTTCATTAAATGTTCGGATGCATCCAGTAGTATATTGAATATTAGCATTCGGTAGAATCCGAGTGAAAACGGAATGAGTTTAATTGATCCGATAGAATATGCAAGTTTCTGGTACAAGTGAATTTTTGTGTATCATGATGTGTTTTGATTTTAACGATAGTTATGAGTTATATATGATATTACGAATATGTTTGGAAAAATTCGGGTAGGTTCGGAGGGTTCGGGGCCCCTCCGTAGTGTTTGCGGAAACGTTTTCGAAAGATTTTCCAAAAACACGTAAATCGAGAATTTAAGTTAATTGGCCACTTGGGTTTGTTTATAATGATGTTTTAAGATTATTGGTACTAAAATCATTGAAATCGGACTTGATTTGGTTATTCCGGAAAGATCCGGAATTTTATCGTAGTTAAGTCAAGAATCTTATAAAGTTGCGATTCTGACGGTATTTTGCCATTTGTTTTGGCAGATTTGATTAGGACCTGGAGTGCTCACGAAGTCAGGTAAGTAACTCATGCGATTAATGCTTGAATAATTGATTGGTGTTTTAAATATATATGATTGAAGTGTTTAGGTTAAGACGGGAATAAATAAGAGATATTCTTGAAAATATAGTTCGAGGTTACACATGGTAAGGATAAACGACCACCACATATATGCAACTTTGTTACTGATATGATATGAAATAAGGTATGAAATGAGATCAATATTTTGTGGATATATGGATGTATGAAAGTGTAGAATCGGTAATGATATGTATACGTAATGTAAATGTATGAGTATGTAAAAATATATGTATAAGCATGTATAAATATATGAACATGTATACGTATATGCATATGATGTTAAGATATGTATAGGTTGGGTATATGGAATCGGTAAATGGAACAAATCATGTTTTCTAAATTGGTATAAGCTAAACTCCTTAAATGGGTAAAATACCTGTGCGAATGGATATGTTTATGAATGAATATTTTTGATAATAATTCTGGAGATATAGTGCATTTGATTGAAAAGTAAAAGATAGGAAAATTATTAGAGGCTACGGAATCTGAATTCAAAGTGATAAGTATGTTCATATGTTTGATGTATATATATATGTATACCGGATGATAAACAATGTTTGACATGTATGTGTTGTGTATGTGAGATTGTGTCACGTGATATGTGTGCACGTGTGTATGTTAATTGGTTGATAATCTTGTGTTGTAGTAGTCGGGCTGGTTAGGAATCTGTTCGGAAAATATTCATCTCATACATTCAGCCTTATATGTGTGTTGTTTGATTACATGTTTTGTGACGAATTGGTTGTTATGTGTGCTTCGTTTTCATTTAAACGATAGTTGTATGTATGTCTGAGTGTATGTACGTGTATGATATAACTCGTAACATATACAGATAGTGTATGCTTATGTGAAATGAATGAATATTTGAAAACTGATGTGAATATCAGATGTTTTAAAGCGTGTTTGATAAGTTATATTGGTACGAATGTATGTGTAAGAATTATGAAAGTATATTTCCATGAATATAAGAGAAAGGTGTTATGGTATGTGTAAATGCATATGAATCCCGAATGTAAAGCAATTGTAAGGTTATCATGATTAAAGTAAGTTAAACAAAGTTTATTTTGGTATATAAGATAGTTTGTAATCGAATAGAAGGAAGTTTGTTGGATTTGCCGATTTGATGATATTTCAAAGATGGATATTTGTGATAAACGTATTTATGTATGATTTCATGTTTCATGTGATTGAAGTGAATTTGATATTAAACAATATACTCTATGGTATTCGAGTTTTGTTTTGCATGCTTATGCTGTTTTGGATTTTAGATTAGCACATATTTGTAAATAGATATGAGGATTTGCATATGTAATAGATAAATGGTTAGTTAAATGTTGATAAAGTTTAATTTGTAACTTGGTAATGTTGGAAAGTTTCTAGTATGCTTCACTTTATGTTTTGTTGGTTGCATGAGCATGGTTACTTACTGAGTTTTAAAACTCATACCAAACCAGTTTGCTAGTTTTGCAGGTTGGCTATCGATGGGTCAGCCTCTTCAACTTTGGTAGTCATGCTTGAGACGTGGATCACCCAAGCAACAATCACCCTTACAAGTGTCCTGGGAGAAGTTATAGAGGTTTAAGAAGTCTATAATATTTTGATTATTGTTTTGTTACTGTGCTGAGCACGTGGTTTATATATAAATTTAATTAAATGTTTTGATTGTTGAAGATGTTAAACATGGCAACGGAGCCCTTAGAAAATAATTTTGATGTGTTGGTGTGGACTTGAGGTCTGTTATAATATATAATGTTTATTTCAGGTTCGTTTTGATGCTGGACTGAGATCTAGGTTGTCCGGTTTTAGGATACATCATGCTGGATTTTCATAAATTTATAGGCTTATGGAGATGGGTCAATCCTGTCTCCTACCGGTAGCATCATGCCTCTGGCGGGGTGTTACACATCCAAGACCCACTATCAGACTATCCATTACTTTGAATTGTATTTTGCAATATTTGACCAATTTAGCCTCATATCCAGTTCAAAATTTAGTAGGTTCGAATTCTGAGGCTACACGACCTAATCAATTTATTTCATAATTAAAAAATTAGTGATTTAATTAAAGCTAACACAAGCTTTTATATATACTTCATGTGAATTAGAATTGTCTCCAAGAATTTAATTGAGTGGTTTTCTACCATATAAAATTTCTCACATCAGTTAAGAAAAGTGAACAATAAGTGATCTTCTGCTTTCCATCATCAACATCAACTTCCGGATCTTTAACTACCAACAGCTTGGCGGAGTTATTGGATCTCCTTATTCTCAAGCAAAATCGAAGATGGGGAGGGAATTGATTTTGAGTTCGCTTCAACAGATTTTGGCATAGTGTTGTGTTCGGTTATGTTGTGTTCTTTAGAGGGAATGGATTTCTGCTGAGGAGGCAAAATGAAAAAATGGCCAAGTTTTTTTTTTTAGGGTTAGCTCAAAACGACGTAGTTTAGGTTAGTTATGTTAAGAAACCAAATAATATTTTTGGCTCAATGAAAACGCTTTAAGATAAGTGTTTTCAAGGTCCAAGTCATGGGTTTGAGATCCAAGTTTAGTGCATTTCTAATAATTTTTTTAAAAAAAAAAAAAATTTGTGATAGATATAAATCTATCATAATTTTGTGATAAAGTTTGTAACAAATAAAATTTATGTCTTAAAAACGTCATAAACTTTCGTGATAGATAGAATTTCTATCATAAAATCGTTATAAATTTTCGTGATAGACAAAATTTCTATCTTAAAACCTTCACAAACATTCGCGATAGAAAATATTATATCATAATTTTGTCACAAACCTTTGTGATAGACAATATTCTATCATAAGTCCGTCATATATTTCCTGATAGAAAATAGTATGTCACTAGT
The DNA here is from genome assembly GCA_019454045.1 of Zanthoxylum bungeanum. Taxonomy (NCBI): domain Eukaryota; kingdom Viridiplantae; phylum Streptophyta; class Magnoliopsida; order Sapindales; family Rutaceae; genus Zanthoxylum; species Zanthoxylum bungeanum. Next base: position 25,680 of record SKCR01038921.1, on the reverse strand, counting down.
CTATCATAGTATATGATAGATAGATTTTTCTTAGAAACTGTCACGAATTATCTATTAAGGTAGGTATGTTTTCACGTAGTGGAATGAACTTAAAATACAAGTCAGGGTAATTCTCAATTCTAAAATTAATTTTTAGATTGAGTTAAATTCATAAATTTTAACATGATATATATATATATATATATATATATATATATTATATATATATATATATATAATATATATATATATATATATATTAAAATTATTTTAAACTTAAGTGGGTACGGTTCGATATGAATATAAAAATATAATTATAATTATAATTATTCGATTTTTTTAAAAAATAATTGTATTGTTTTTTTATAAAAAAAATTGTAATTATTTTTAATTTCCGGTTCGGTTCGATACAATTCGATTTTTAATTTTTTAATAATAACAATAAAAAATTAAAAAAAATTAATAACATTCAATAAATCTAACATTTACTTAAATGTTTTTACAGCAACTCTTCTAATCATCACAACTACACCAATAAAATTTTTTCATAAAATATAATCATCATTTAAATTAGTTAAAATGTAAGAAAATAAAAAGAATAATTACCAAAAGTAAAAAATTATAAATATTTCATGAAATTAACCATAACTAAATACCATGTTGTGAAAACCAGACATGACCGATTGAACGGGAACTGACATTGTGTCCGATCCGACTAAAATATATTAACCGGCTTCATAAAAAGTCGCCAAAAACCACTTGAACCGTCGAATTGGTTAAAATTCGTAGAATCGTAAAATCCCGATTTTTTTTAATTTCTTAAGTGAAACGACGTCATTTTGTTTAGCACAAAACGACGCTGTTTTAAATGTTCAAAAGATAAAAACAAGTGAAGCCCTAAATCCCTATCGTGTTGTTCATTTTTCCCCTCATCTCTTCTGTTTCACTGTTTCTTCTCAGCTTCTTCGTCTCGCATCAGGTTTGCCTCTCTGCCCTCTGTCTTATCGCATCATATTAGGTTGTGTGTGTGATTGTTGTGTACGTTTCACTGTGATTGTTGTGCGATTGTTGTGTGCCTCTCTGCCCTCTGTTCTGGTTTGATGAATGTATTGGGGTTATTTGCAGTTTAATTAGGTAGCGCAGCGGAACGTCAAAAATAAATTTTTCCGAATTTATTGATTTTCTTTGGTTATTAAAATAAACTAATTTATTCTAATCACTCAAAACTGAAAAATTAGATTTTACACATAAATTTCCAAATTACCGTGAACTTCACAAAGTGGACAAAAGTTAGCATTTTGATCATTTTAGTACTAATTTGTCAATAACAAGACTAGGTGATTTCCAATCACTACCAAAATGATTTGTATATCTAATATACCTCAAAATACATCACATATATGAAAATGTCCAATTTTGATTTAAGCATCAACCTTAATTTTATCAATTAATCAAATTAATTAAAATTTATTAAAATTTATTTATATTAACACTTTAATCCAAGCTATCCAACATCAATCAAGTCTCACCACTTTGAAATAATTCAAGAACATTTCTATGTCATTATTGACTGGCCTAACAACTTTAGAATGACAACAAGTCATCTAATGACTATAATAAGCCTTATTTACACTAAATAAGCTTACTTTAAATTACTACACATGCATATATTCAATTTTAAGCATCCAAGCATCTCAACAAAAATTCAAGAGAGGGAAAGACAAACTCATATCATATGTTGAGCTATAGAAACAATAAAAATAATTTCTAATTAAAAGAAAGTAACCAAATACCTTATTTCTAAGCTTTTCTTTGTTTTTTCCTTTAACACTTTATTTTTCTCTCAAGCTCTCTATTTTGTGTTCTTGAAATACTTAAAAAAAAAACAAACCAAATGAAAAATAAAATAATTATATACTTAGGTCATTTGGCCGAAATTTGGGGAGAGCATAATTACCATTTTGGTTTATATTTAATCTAATTAAAAATAAACCAAAATCAAAATGATAATCTTTACCTTTATTAAAGTAAATCAACATGTGTAACCAATTACAAAATTCCATTTTCAAGCTTAATTATCATTTTAGATATTTTAAATTTTTAATTACTTTAATTATTTAACAATTAAATAATTAAATAATCGATAAATATAAATATCTAAATATATGTATTTCATTTATATTAAATATTCCAAATACATATATTTATGATATATGTCAAATATATTATTTGATGATTTATTAATGTGTATTTTATTAAATAATGTATTATTAAATATAAATACACATTAATTAGGAAATGGTTGAAATATCCCTATGCATGTATTTATTCGTTTAACTATTAAACGATTTATGAATAATCAATATTCCTCATAATGTCGCCCTAGTGCTCTACGAGTATATTTCATTATATGTGACTTTCAAAGTTCAGGTATATCCATTACGAAATCCAATTTTGTGTCCATAATTTACCCACTCGTAAATTATGATGACCACAGATAAAATCGTTAAACTATACAAGTCGAGGTCATTGCATACATATAATCCTTCTGTCACAGGTATCCAGATTAAACTAGAGATACATATATAAACGTCAAATCTCCTTAGGTATAATCTCGTCTTCGTATTAATTAGCGATTTATAAATAACACTTACAACTCACTTCTACATTGTACCACAAGCCCATGAATTTAAGAGATCGCTAATCCCATATTGAATACTTATGCTTTGTGCAGAGAACTGACTGATCCTTTCTTGATACACACAAGATATCTTGAGAATCAATTTACACCCAACGAACAGACGGAGCCTGACCTTAATAGGTCGTTGACGTGATTGCCATCAAAGTGTGGATGATATCTCATATATCCATCATGGTATCTCAACTTAAAGAATCACTATGCTACTCAACCCGAAAAGATTCTTATTGACATTAGTGTACCATCTATCTTCAGTGAGTCGTTTAATGTTAATCCGATATAAATACCTACTTATCTATATGAGTATCTGAGACTCATGGTTCATTGAGTAATAACTATTGAAATCCCGGATTCTAATATATGACATGTACCAGTCTCTACAGGTTTACTTACTGACCAAGTAATGTAAACCTTGATCACGAATAGTTTAAAAATGATACTGTTATGATACAACTCAATGACAATTGCTACACTTTTGTAAATGTATCATAACTAATCACTCTAAGGTCTGTTACTTCTTTACCATATATAGAAAAATATTATATTATTGAACTGTTTATTTTATTCAATGTAAAATATTTACTTAAGTATTTACAGAGAAATACAACATAAAATTGGCGCGTTGAGCACCAACCCTAATAAATTCTCTCATATACTCCAGTGCCAATATCGATTTTATCTCATACCCATCGACTCCACATGTTTATCAAATAACTTGAGAGGAATAGCCTTAGTAAGTGGGTTTGCTATATTATCTTCACTTGGGACCTTGCACACGACAATATCCCCTATTGACATGATCTCTCGAATGATGTGATACTTGTGTTCCACATGCTTTGATTTCCGATACTCCCTTGGTTCTTTGGCTTGCGCAATGGCTCCGTTATTATCACAAAACAACGAAATTGGATTCTCAATGCTTGGGAAAACTCCAAACTTTGTGATAAAGTTTCTAACCCAAACAGCTTCTTTTGCAGCTTTAGAAGCTGTAATATATTCCGCCTCTATGGTGGATTTGTCTATTGACCATTGTTTGAAACTTTTCTAACTAACTACACCTCCGTTAGGGTAAAGACGAATCCTGATGTAGACTTTCTTTCATCAGGATCCGATTGTAAATCTGAATCCGTATACCCATTAGCCTGCAATTCATCTCATCCATAAATCAAAACCTTATCGTTAGTACCCTTAAGTTACTTTAGGATATGTTTAATGGTCAACCAATGGTCATTCCCCGGATTGGACTAATATCTACTGGTTATACTAACTGCGAAACTGATATCAGACCTTGTACATAACATGACATGCATAATGTTGCCCAAACACGAAGCATAAAGTTGATTAGACATCTAATCTTCTCATCTTCTTTTTGTGGACATATCTTTTTCGAAAGATGAATGTCATGTCTGAACGGTGTCTTACAGTTACCAAAGTTGTACCGTTTTAAGATCTTATCTATTTACGTTGATTGAGATAATTCAATTAGCTTCATTTCTCTATCTCTATAGAGTTTTATGCCTAAGACATAGAAAGCTTCTCCAAGGTCCTTTATAGAGAAGTTTTTACAGAGGTAAGCTTTCACGCTCTGCATCATCCCGATGTCATTCCCAATGATCAAGATGTCATCAACATAGAGTACTAAAAACACCATCATACTTCTACTAACCTTTTTATAAACACACGATTCTTTTGAGTTCTTGAGAAAATTAAGCAATTTGATTATCTCATCGAATCAAAGATTCTAACTTCATGAAGCTTGTTTAAGTCCATAAATGGGCTTCTTAAGCTTACATACCATACACAAATTTTCACTGGATATAAAACCTTCTGGTTGTTCCATATAGATTTTTCGTCAAGAAAACCATTTAGAAAATCCATTTTAACATCCATCTTCCAAATCTCATAGTCATGGTAAGCAACAATAGACAGTAAAATCCTAATAGACTTTAGCATCGCTACTGGAGAAAAAGTTTTATTGTAGTCGACACCAGGTCACTGCGTGTAATATTTAGCTACCAATCGAGCCTTAAAAGTTGACCTTCCACAAGTATCTCATAAATATAGCCGGATCAAAATGTCTTTTATACCTCTCCAAAAAAAATTTAACCTTAAATATCATTGATTCTCTAATGAATGATTTATTCATAACTATTATGAATATTAAATTTTCTATTCGTAATAGAAAGACAAGAGTGATCTAATCGTTCAAGTACCGAATCAACTCTTAAGGAATATACTCTTCTACTTCTCGCAAGAATGAGTGGACTTCATATCAATGAAAAAATCCATAACCACACATCAAACTATGTCCCCAAAGTACGTAGCTATTGGTCGAGATTTCTTCACTAACCTCACCTTTGTAAATCAAAGGATATAGCCTGTCATGTAAAAGTTCGTAATACACTCAAGATTTAGATCAATCCATATATGACCATCTAGTAGACTAAAATTAATTTCTTTATTTACCGGATATTATACGAAATTCATTTCTGTATGGGTCCAATCCTATATGATTACATCATATAAGGTGCCTCCATTCTCATGTCACCACATGAACGATCCTAGATCAAGGTCGTTACAAATTTGTAGAATGGACCGCAACTATAAATAAATTATAAATAAAGTACCCATTTTATTTACTCTCTATGAACTATTTTAGATTACTGTTTTCAAACCTAAATCCTCTTATGTATTACACTCATACACTAAGCTTGTATGTACATAAGTAATCAAGGGTATACAAGGTAATTTATAATATGTGATTTAAATCAAAATAATTTGATAAATGAATAATTTATCTTTTTTAAGTCAAACAATTATATTTACATATTACATGATGCTCTTCTGACATGGAAATAAATATTTACATATTACATAATTTGTACATACATCCCAACATGGAAATCGTAGTAAACCTACGATCAAGGCTTGTATACAAAGTAAGGAAAGATGGCACGACACTGACATGGCAATTGTTTTGTGGCTTTATGATGATTGCATTCCAATAAATGTTATGAATTCCCCATTTTTCCAACTTAAGTGAATAAAATAGCAAGTATGGGGCAGGGATACCAAGCTCCTTCGTAACTCTTGGGAAGAAACGGGATGCATTATTATGGGTGATGGATGGACAAACAATAGAGAAAGGCCTATAATTAATTTTTTGATGTATTGTTCTAAAGGAATCTATTTCATTAAATATGTTGATGCTTCATACATAATCACATATGCAAATAAATTATGTAATTTATTTGCAGAAATTGTTAAAATGGTTGGTTCAGAAAATATCGTTCATATGGTTACGGACAATAGAGCTAATTACAAAGCTGCTGGGAGGAAACTTGTCGAAAAGTATCCAGGTATGTATTGGACTCCTTGTGCTGCTCATTGTTTGAATTTGATTTTGAAAGATATTGGAGAGATGTCTCATGTGAAAGATGTTACCATTTTAGCTTCAAATGTTAATTTTTTTTGTCTATAATCACGATTGGACCTTAAATTGGTTAAGGCAAAGGCCTAATTGGACAGAAATTATTCATCCTGGAGCTACTCGATTTACCACTACTTTTATTGCATTGAAGAGTTTATATGATCATAAGGATCACTTACAAGCTTTGGTCCTAAGTGATAGGTACAAAACGTTTTTTAAGATACCAAAAGGTAAGAAAGTGAAACAAAGCATTTTAGATGAGAGAATGTAGAGTAATTCCTTAATAATTGTGAGGGTCAGGGACTTTTGATACGATTATTGCATATATGTGATTCTGTGAGAATCAGGCACTAGGATATGTTTATGAAGGGATGTGTAGGGCTCATTTTTTAGGCATTACCGAATTATTCAAGAACAAGAAACGATTGTATAAACCTTATACTATCATTAAAATACTCCTCTATTTCTCACTAGGAGTGGACTCTATATCTATGAAAAATATCCCCAGCCACACATCAAACTATGTCCCCAAAATACATAATTATTGGTCGAGATTTCTTCATCAACCTCACCTTTGTAATTCAAGGGACGTAGTCTGCCATGCGGGTTCATTTTTGTCTAGGTCCAGTCTTATATGATCACATCATATAAGATGCCTTCATTCTCATGTTACCACATGAACGATCTTGGATCAAGGTCGGTTCAAATTTGTAGAATGGACCTCAGCTATAGATAAACCACAAACAAAATACCCGCTTTCTTTTCTGTTTGCTCTCTATGAACTATTTTAAATTATTATTTTCAAACTTAAATCCTCTTGTGTATTACACTCGTACACTAAGCCTAAATGTACATAAGTAGTCAACGGTATACAAGACAATTTATAATATGCGATTTAAATCAAAATAAAATGATAAATGAATAATGCATCTTTTATTAAATAAAATAATTATGTTCACATATTACATGATGCTATAAGGCATAAATTCCAACAATCTTCCACTTGCACTAGATCAAATGAGACATGTCGTGTAATCCTAGACCCACTTGGTGAAATTTGAATACTTTAGCCATCAAGGTAATTGTAAATGGATCGGACAGATTCTTTGTAGATGTTGTCTTCACTATCTTCCTAAAGAGATAATATTTCATCTCTATATGCTTCCCTCTCTTATGGCTTTTCGGTTTTTAGAATTCGCCACGAAAATACTATTATCGCTATACAGTGTTAGTGGTTCGTCTATAACTGGAACAAATTTCAAATCTCCTAAAAATTTACGGAGCCATACTACTTCCTAGCTACTTCACAAGCTGATACATACTCGGCCTCCATGGTGAAGTCAGCAATGCAAGATTGTTTTATACTCTTCCATACTATGGCTCTACTACCATGGGTGAACAATGATCTAGATATTGATTTCATAGGATCAACATCCATCTGAAAATCAGAATCGGTATTTCCTATAAGGATAATATCCTCTAAAGAATATACAAGCATATAGTGTTGAGTTCTCTTAACATACTTGAGAATATGCTTCATAACCACCCAATGATCTAATATTGGGTTAGAATGAAATCTACTGACTACTTCTACTACAAAGTATATGACTGGTCTCGTGTATAATATAGCATACATGAGACTACTAATTGTTGAGGCATATGAAATATGTCTAATTTCCTCAACTATTTGAGGTGTCTTAAGATATTGTTCATTCAATAAATGAATTCCATGTCGAAAAGGAAAATTACATTTCTTGGAATTCTACATCCCAGATCACATAAGGATCTTATCAATATAGGATGCATAAGACATAGCTAACAATCATCTCTTGCGATCTCGAATAATCTAAACCTCAAGTACATAACTGTTAAAGTTGGTGCTCGACGCGCTAATTTTTGTTGTATTTATTGTAAATACAATGTACATTTCTATTTTATTATGAATAGAATTTAGTAGTTTTCATCAATATAATCTTTTATATGGTTAAGGTGTAAAATGACTTTAAAATGAATAGTTGTGACATAATTACAAAAGTGACTCAATTGATACTAAGAATTGTCACAATACAATTCATTGTCAAGCTTTACATACATGGTCAGTTAGTCAACCCGTGAGACCGATATGTGTTATAAGTTAGAATTGTTCTAATGGTTTGTCTTAGTAAGCCATGAGTCTTGGTATGCTCATATAGACACGTAGGTATTTATTGAATAAATATTGAACGACTCATTCGAAGATTCCTGATAGATGGTACACCAACGTCAATATGAATATTTAAGAGTCGATATTAGCTCATTTGACTTGTGATACCATTGTGGATATGTGAGATGTCCTCCACACTTTGATGGCAGTCACGTCAATGATCTTTTAAGATCATACCTCCTCTTGTTCGTCGGGTATGGACTGATACTCACAATATCATGTGACGTATCCAGAGAGGATCTGTGAGTCCCATGTACGAGATTTAGGCATCGATTTTTGTGATTCTTTGAAATCTTTGGCCGAGGTACGATTCGAAAACAATTTCTGAATATTTATTTAAGAATTATAATTATGTCACGACACATGAATTGTTCATAGCGGAGATTTGACATTTATTCTATATCTCCGGAATAATTCAGATAACCTATGACAGAGAGATTATATATATGCAATGACTTCGACATAAATGGTTCAACTTGATTATACATGGTCATCGTAATTTATGAGTGGATAAATTAAGAACATGGAAATGGTTTACGTGACAGATAAACTTGAACCTAGAGAGTCTCGCAATATAAAGTGTACTCGTTGAGCACTTGGGTAATTAATTATGGATAATTTAGATTATTCATAATTTACACATGCGTATTAAATAATGTGTATTTGTATACGATACATAATTTTGATTAGATACACATTAATGATCAATTAGATTTTGACACTTGTTTTATTATTATTATTAATTAATTAATTTTTAATAAAGATAGTTGGAAGAATATTCTTGGAATCTTTTTCCATCACTTATTTTGTCTTTTTGTTAATAAGTATTAAATAAATTAATTAATTAATTTTGGTTAAGAATATTATTTGGAATATTCTTAATTATTTGGCCAATTTTAATTGGCTAATCCATGCCATTTTGACACATGGATTTATTAACAAAATATCAAAATAATTATTTCATTTTGGATAAGATCAATATGTGTCAAAATATTAGTCAAAAATAAATTGTTATTTGTTTTACTAAAAAAAGGCCAAATATTCGGCAATGGGAAAGACAAATATAAAATGGAAGTTGTTTTCCATTTTGCAAGGCTTGGCCATTTTTTCTCATGAGTTGAGAACAAAAGAAAAAAGGTTTGGGTTGAATCAAGTTACCAACACCAAAAGAAGAAAATTGGAAAATTGGAACTTGATTTAAGGTAATATTAAGTTCCTAATTTCTAATTTCTTGATTTTTTATTTCTTAAGCATGAAAATATGTATGAGATATGTATATTGTATGTTTTATTTACATATGTATCTTGGATATATATTTGATTCAAAAAACTTGGTGTTGGTTGTTGATTAACCTTAATAATTTTCTTTTGTCAAGCATGTGTAAGGATAAATTAGTGAATTAATCTCAAAATTATAATTGCTATTCTAGAGTGATTATAGCCACTCAAATAATCCCAATTGACCGGGTTGGCCCGGATCGGCGATTAGTCAACCGATTTGACCGTTTGCCTGTTACGCGTAGTATTTGTCGAAAAACAATTTTCGTAAAATAATTCTTCGTGTTTCGAAATATATTATGTTATTAATTATTAATAAATAATATATTTAAACTACTTTGGGTGAATTAAAAATATTTGATATTAATTAATTCGCTCAAAATTTTTTATAATGTTTAAAAACCATTTTCGCCCTTTTACCGCGCATCCGCTGCGCTTACCCTAACAATAACCTGCCTCTTCCAAATCTTTCATTTGGAATTGGCTAGCTAGCTAGGATTTTATGTCGATAATACTATTACATCATTTTCAATGAGTGAAACATCATTAATGTATAATACCAGAAAAACCACTTTATCATCAATGATGTGCTTGTATACACCAAGCTCATTGACGTTCTACTCAAATTTATGAGACTTGATCATCGTATCAAATCTGATATTCTAATATCAAGATGTTTGCTTCAATCTAAAAATAGACATTTGCACTTGCAAATGTTTGCTCTTGATCTTGGGCAACGAACCTATTTGGTTGCACCATAAGATGCTCTCATTAAGACTACAATTCAAGAATTCTTTCTTGATGTCCGTTTGCTATATATAATATTGATAATATACGGCAATGGATAGAATAGTATACATAGATTTGAGTATGTCTATTGGTGAGAAAGTCTCATCATAGTTGGCTCCATCTTTTTGGGTGTTACCCTTAGCCATTAGCCTAACTATGAAGGTTTGTACCTTCCCATCTACTCATCTCATCCTCTCGTAGATCCAGTTGCAACCTATAGGTTTTACCCTATTAGGTTGGTCAACAAGCTCCAAGTTTGAGTTGGTATATATGGACTTTATCTCGAGATTCATGGATTTAAGTCATTTCTTTTTATCAAGATCATCCATTGCGCTATGATAGCTCAATAGATCATCTATACCATCACTAAAGGCAACAACTTGTGCCTCTCCAATCTCTAAATAATGATTAGACTGTCATAAAACCCTCTCACTATGTCAGATGGTAGATCATCTTGATGCAACTGCATCTGACTCATCAAGACTACAATTCAAGAATTCTTTCTTAATATCCGTTTGCTATAAATAATATTGATAATATACGGCAATGTATAGAAGAGTACGAGTAGATCTGAGCATGTCTATTGGCGAGAAAGTCTCCTCATAGTTGGCTCCCTCTTTTTGGGTGTTACCCTTAACCATTAGCCTAACTATGAAGGTTTATACCTTCCCATCTACTCATCTCATCCTCTCATATATCCAGTTGCAACCTATAGGTTTTACCCCATTAGGTTGGTCAACAAGCTCCAAGTTTGAGTTGTTATATATGGACTTCATCTCGAGATTCATGGATTTAAGTCATTCCTCTTTATCAAGATCATCCATTGCGCTACGATAGCTCAATAGATCATCTATACCATCACTGAAGGCAACAACTTGTGCCTTTCCAATCTCTAAATAGTGATTAGGCTGTCATAAAACCCTCCCACTATGTCAGATGGTAGATCATCCTGATGCAACTGCATCTGACTCTCAGATGTCGAAGGTTCTATTTTATTGTCAATAATTATTATTGATGGTTTACTAGTCAAACCAGAAAGTAACTCATCGAGTATTATTCAATTACGAGGCTTGAATGCTCTCATGTAGTCCTCCTTAAGAAACATACCGTTTGTCGACACTAACATTTTATTATCATCTGGACTGTAGAAGAATCCACCCCTAGTTTCTTTATGATAGTCTATAAATAGACATACTTGTGAACGCAGTTCCATCTTGGTAGTCTTGTTCTTTAGCACATGTGCTGGACACCCTCATATGTGAAAATATTGCAAAATAACTTTAAGACCGCTCCATAACTCTAAGGGTGTCTTAAGAATAAACTTAGGTGGGACTACGTTCAGGATATACACTATTGTATGTAATACATATCCCTAGAACGAACTAGGTAATTAATTGTCATTAAACATTGATCTCATTATGTCTAGTAGGGTTTGATTTCTCCTTTCTGCAATACCATTCTACTGTGGTATTCCAGGTGTTGTGAGTTGGGATACTATCCCATGCTCAACCAAGATTTACTTGAACTTATTATCGAGGTATTCTCCTCTATGATCTAATCATAAAGCTTTGATAGTTTTACCTAATCGATTCTCAACCTCAGTATGATACTCTTTGAACTTTTCATTTGCTGCATTAGGTAAGCATTCACATATCTAGAACAATCATAAAAAAAGTGATGAAGTATTCATAACTACCTATTGCTTTTACATTCATTGGTTCGTAGACGTTAGAATGTATTAGCTTGATTGGTTATTTTCCAATAGAAGATCTCTTGGTCATTTTACCTTTTAGACAAAACTTATATACTTAGAAAGTGCAGTCCTTTAACTGACTTAAAGATCTACTTTTACTAATTTATTTATCCTGCCAAGGTTAATGTGGCCAAGTCTAAGGTTCCACAGATATGTGTCATCGTGAGAAATCTTTTACCGTTTTATTTTGGGTTTTCCAACCTTAAACATCTCAATATTGAGCAGTGAGTTATGTATTAACGATATTAACACATACAAGTTATTATCCAAGTTTCCAGTATTTATTGGTAATCCATTTCTTGAAATAATGACTATTATTATCCAACAAAATGAAAAAAAGCATGCAATATTTTTGAAATAGAAATCAAATTTATGTGACAAAACATTAATTAACAATGTTTTGTTTAAATCAAAATAATTATTACTTGAAATTTGAAAACTGGTAACTCCCACTACTTTTGCTGAAATGACATCCCATGTCTTGAGCCTCATTGTAAATTTACCTCTAGCAAGGTCTTTTCATGTATAAAGTAGTTGTTTAATTAGCCTTCCTAGTGTTTCTTTCTCTTCTGTGCAAATATGAAAGATTTGGAAACATTTGCCTCTCCACTAGGCTTACGAAGATCCATCATTATGGACTCATAAGAGGTAAGCTCATTTTGCAGTTACGTAAGAGTGAAGGTCAACTTATTCTTAACATAGTTGCTCTTAAACTGCAGAGAACTCTTCGAAAGAGTCTCCATGATCATAGTCATCTGGCTATTCTTATCGATACAACCTCTATTGGTTTCGTATATATTGAAACAGATCATCATTCTTAAGATGTGCTCTCAAATGGATGTCTCTTCCTTCATCTTCGCGGTCATCATTGAGACTAGGGCCTTATGACGTTATCGTTTCAAAGGCTCCCTGAACATATGTTGTAATGACTTTGTCATCATAGATGTTGCAGCCATTGGTTCATGCTTCGCATGAAGAACATCATAAATTCATTTTAGTCTGGGTCCAATATGATCACATTATATAAGGTGCCTCCATTCTCATATCACCACATGAATGATCCCGGATCAAGGTCGTCATAAATTTGTAGATAGTACCACAACTATAGATAAACCATAAACAAAGTACCCATTTTATTTGCTATCTATGGACTATTTTAGATTATTGTTTTCAACATAAATCCACTTGTGTATGACACTCATACACTAAGCTTAAATGTACATAAGTAATCAAGGATATACAAGACAATTTATAATATGTAATTTAAATTAAAATAATTTGATAAATGAATAATACATATTTTATTAAATAAAATAATTTTATTTACATATTACACGATCCTCTAGTGCATACATCCAAACATGGAAATCGTAGTCAACCTACGACCAAGGCTTGTATACAAAGTAAGGAAAGATGGCATGATATGTTGTGATTCTCTGATCACTCTAGAGTGTTTTTGAGGAAAAATCGAAAGCTTTCTATTACTTACAAGAATAGAATACAAGTATTACAACTTAAAGAAAAACCTCACTCAACACTCTCTATACAACTTTAGGATGATTTTACAAGTGATTTCAAGCTCCATTTTATAGGGCAAAAACGTGTGCTACATGTTGGGGTTGGTGCTCAGAGCACCAATCCGGACCGTATTTATGTCTGATTCATGAATACGAACATCCCCTTATTCCATAATATTACTTATTTATGGTTGCACCTCTTGTTCTTATATACGTATTCGATCTGATTACGATTAGATTGAAACTAAATGTGGTTTAATGATATGTATATATTAGACAAAGGCCCGATAATATATAATGCAGTACACAGTTACAAAGTTAGTTTGTAATTGACATTGGGAAGTGTCACTGCTATATGAATATTATCAAACATAGTTCCTGGTCAAGATTTGCTAACACGGTCGGTTAGTCAAATCCATTGAGACCAGTACATGTCGTATATCGAGACTTGGTCCGATGGTTTATCCCAATGAACCATGAGTCTATGGAGACTCGTATAGACGTGTAGGTGTTTATAGTGGATAAACACTGAACGGCTCACCGAAGATTCTTAATGGATGGTACACCAACGTCAATAAGAATCTTCTTGGGTTGAGTAGCATAGTGGTCCTTCGACTTGAGACACCACTGTGGATGTATGAGACATCCTCCACACTTAGATGGCAGTCACGTCACCGATCTATTTAGATCAGACCTCCGTCTGTTCGTTGGGTGTGGATCGATCCTCAGGATATCCTGTGTGTGTCAAGATAGGATCCGTCAGTTCTGTGTACAGAGCATAGGTAGTCCATATATATTTAGCAGTCTGTTAAATCTGTGGCCACAGTATACTTCGGAAGTAAGTTCCGAATGTTATTTAGAGATTGCTAATAGATACGTCGACAAGATAATACCTATAGAGATTTGACGTTTACATCTATATCTCTGGGATTATCTGGATACCTGTGACGGAGGGATTATACGTATGCAATGACCTCGACCTGTATGATTCAGCTAGTTTATCCGTGATCGTCATAATCTACGGGTGGATAGATTATGGACATGAAATTGGATTTCGTGACGGATATACCTGAATCTAGAGAGTCTCAATAATGAAATATACTCGTAGAGCACTAGAGCAACATTAATAAATAATATTGATTATTTATTAAGTCGTTTAAAGGTTAAACACAAGATACATGCTAAAGGGACCCGATAGTCATTTAGTTAATTATTGTGTATTTACATTTAATACTTGATTAATTTAAATACACATTAATTAAATAGTCAAATTGAGATATTTGACTAATATCCTAAATAAATATATGTATTTGATATTTAATGTAAATATTATACATATATTTAATATATTTGTATTTGATTAATTAATTAATTATTTAATTGTTAAATGATTAAATTAATTAAAATATAAATATCTTAACTTAGGATATTTGAATTAAATGGCATGGTTGCCTTTGTTGACCAAGTTATAAATATCTAATAAAGTGTTTTTTAGATATTTAATCAAGTTGATCAAATTTTTGTTAAATGAATTTGAAATGAAATTTTGGTATATATGTATACATAATTTCGGCCAAGACCCTTAATTAAATATAATGGTTATATTTTTGAGTTGCAATTGTTGACTTACTTTATTCATTAAATTGTTTGATGATTAAAGTTGCAATTTGATAAGCAAAATTAAATGAAATAAAATATCATGATATTTTGTATATTTCTCCACCAATTTCGGCCAAGGCTTCTTTTGGAGGAGGTATATATTGTTTCATTTCATTTTAGGGTTTAAGGAGTTCATTTGATACCAAAATAAACATAAAAGAAGTTGAGAGAAAAGCTTGAAGCCTAAAGGAAGATGGCTTGGAAAATTATGATTTTGTAAGTTATCTTTCAAAGTCTTCAACATGAAAATTATTTCTAACATGCTTAGCATCATTTTGTGTTGCTTTGTTGTTGTCTCTCTTCTTATAATTTGTGTTTTATTTGGTTGTGAACTTTGATGAAAGTGTTGAGCATGTATAATGGAGAAAGCTTGTGACTAGTGTAGTTATAAGTATTCTTATATGGTTTTGGAAACCTTGTTGCTAATCTAGAGTTGTTGACCCACTCTTAGATGACCTAGATTTGATCTTGAGTTGTTTCATTGTGTTGAGACTTTGATTGGATGGAAGAAAGATGATTGAAGTGTTGGATTTAACCAATTTGGTCTAATTTGTCCAATTTGATGAAATTGAAAAATTAGGGTTCATGACCAATTCCAAATTTGGGGATTTTCATATATGTTGTGTATTTGTGTGTGTATATGATGCATATAAAGTTTCATGTTCATTGGATTACATCTTGATGTGTTTTGATGCATGAAATGACAAAGTGCACAAAATGGCACTAATGTAGTGCATTCGACATTGATGAAGAAAAATGGGATTTTTGGTGCTTTTTGTGTTTTGATGTTTTGAACATGCTAAGTTCATCTTAGAAATGATTTAGAATCATTCAAAATTGATTAGATCAATTTCGGACTAAAATGGACAAAATACCAATATAAGGGCAATTTGGTAAATTCACTTAAATATGATTTATTTGAATTTTATTTCATAATTTGATTATTGGATAATTAAATAAATATGTTTATTTAATTAATCCGAGAAAAATTTTTGAAATCGGAAAATACGATTTCCCACCGCTTCCGCTGCGTTACCGAATTTAGCCCCTAAAACCCCTACACTACAGTGCACACATTTTTGCCAACTTCACACCAACTTGGCCAACCTGGACAACATGCTTGAAGTTGCATGGCTGGAGCACCGAAAGTTTGTTGGTTGTTTCTGCTGGATGCATGATTGTTGCTTGCTGGATGCATGGCTCATGCATGAAAACTGGAATGCTGCTGGACTTTAAAATTCTCCCCCTCTAGCTACATCTGAAACAATCATCTGACAGCTATCCCAACTATGTCTCTGCACAACTCTAGCTTGTCTCGAATAACCACTTTCATTAATATGTCAGCTGGATTCTCATTTGTATGGATCTTTACTAGTCTCAACAGTTGTTGATCCATCACCTCGCGTATCCAGTGATAGCGAATATCAATGTGTTTCATCCTGGAATGATACAATGAGTTTTTGCTCAAGTCCAGAGCACTCTGACTGTCACAATGTATCTTGTATTCTGTCTACTTGATCCCTAACTCTTGGAGAAAACGCTTTAACCACAATATTTCTTTTCCCACCTCAGCTATAGCGATGTACTCAGCTTCTGTTGTGGATAATACAATACACCTCTGCAATCTTGACTAACATAGCTCCCCCTGCAAAAGTGTAGATGAAACCTGATGTAGATTTCCTACCATCAAGATCTCCTTCCATATCTGAACCTGTATAGCCTTCCAAGATCGGATCAGCTCCCCCGTAACACAGATGAAACTTCGATGTACCCTTGATGTACATGAGAATCCATTTGACTGCCTCCCAGTGTTGTTTTCCAGGGTTAGAGAGAAATCAGCTCACTACACCGACTACATGTGTAATATCTGGCCTGGTACATACCATTGCATACATTAGGCTTCCAACAGCTGAAGAATATGGTATTGATGACATCTCCTCTATCTCTTTCTTGGATGAGGGGCACGAACTCTTGCTCAGTTTGAAATGGTGCGCTAGCGGAACGCTTACTGGTTTGGCTTTCTGTATATCGAACCTCATGTTTATCCGTTCAATATACCTCTCATATGAAAGCCATAACATCTTATTCTGTCTATCACGATCAATTTCCATTCCCAAAATCTATTGAGCTGGTCCTAAGTTTTTCATGTCGAAAGACTTAGAGAGTTCATTCTTCAGCTGGCTAATATTCGCTGCTTCTTGTCCAACAATCAACATGTCATCCACATATTGTAGAAGAGCAACAAAATTTCCATTTGGAAACCTCTGGATGATACACACTGATCTGGTGCAGTTCTTTTGTATCTTTGACCCACCATGAATGAATCAAACTTCTTTTACCACTACCTCGGTGCTTGCTTGAGCCCGTACAAGCTATTTTTCAGCTTGCAAATAAGGTTTTCTTTTCCTGAAACCTTGATTCCTTCTGGCTGCTCCATGTAGATTTCTTCATTTAGATCACCATGAAGAAATGTTGTTTTTACATCCATCTGTTAAAGCTCTAAGTTCAAACTGGCTACTAATCCTAGGATAACTCGAATTGAAGCCATTTTTACCACTGGTGAAAAGATCTCATCAAAGTCAATTCCTTTTTTCCTGCAGGAATCGTTTGACTACTAGCCGAGCTTTGTGTTTCACCACTTTCCGCTACCATCTTTCTTGAGCTTGAACACCTATTTTTTCTTCAGTGCCTTCATTCAATATGGGAGCTTGACTATCTCATAAGTATTGTTTTTTCTGCAGATATTCCATTTCATCATGTATTGCGTGCAACCATTTGTCTTTGTCTTTATGAGATATAGCTTCGTTAAAGGTTGCTGGCTCCCCCTCGTTAGTAAGCAGAATGTATTCTAATCCTGAGTATCTGGATGATGGAATCATGCCTCGCTCAGATCTTCGTACTGGCGGTTCACTGGTTTCTGGAGGTCTGTCATCATCCGAATCCGTGGATGATCCTGTAGTCTCTGATGGAGCAGGTTGTAGCTCCCACTGCTCAACACCAACTTCTTCCTCTGGTTCTCCTTCTGGCATGTCTTGCACCCCATCATCATTTGTGGCCACTCGTGTTGGTGCTGGGGTTATGTCTGGATTTGCATCAGCTTTGTTGGCACTGGATTTAGAAGACATCTTGGGCTTTTCAATGTCTTCTATTGTTTGGTCTTCAAGAAACACTACATCTCTGCTTCTGATGACCTTCCTTTCCTTCGTGTCCCATAGTCTGTATCCAAATTCCTCATCTCCATAGCCTATGAAGATGCATGGAGTAGTCCTTGCATCGAGCTTCTGCCTGAGCTCCTTGGATACGTGTGCAAAGGCTAAACATCCGAATATTCTAAGGTGGGAATATGAGAGATTCTTACCAGACCACACTTTCTCCAGAATCTCAAAGTTCAATGGTACAGATGGTTATCTGTTGATCAGGTAGCAAGCGGCACGAACAGATTCTCCCCAGAATGGCTTTGGTAGCTTAGCCATGCTAATCATGCTTCTGAATTTCTCCATAATGGTGCGGTTCATCCTTTCAGCGACACCATTGTGTTGTGGGGTGCGTGGAACAGTCTTTTCGTGACTTCTGCAGTAGGCATCGAACTCCCTAGAAGTGTGTTCACCTTTATTGTCTGTGCGAAGACACTTCAGTTTCTTCATTGTTTCACGCTCGACCATGGCATGGAAAAGTTTGAAATAGTCCAGGATTTGATCCTTTGATTTCAGAAAATACACCCATACTTTTCGAGAAGCATCGTCAATAAAAGTCAGAAAATATTTATTACCGCCTAGTGAATTTACCTCCAAGGGACCACAAACATCAGAGTACACCAGACTGAGTAACTCTGATTTTCTTGTAGAAGTGAAATTGGAAGAGACTCTATATTGTTTACCGAAAAGACAGTGATTGCAAGGATCCATAACAACATTTTTGGAGACAGAGATTAGATCATTCTTTGTCAAGATAGACAACCCTCTTTCACTCATGTGACCGAGTATTTGGTGTCACTAATTCTGAGAAGCCTCTAGTTCAGCTACATTGAGGCTTTCTGCACAAATCTTCACATGAGTCTTGTATAAGGTTCCACAAATATATCCTCGGGCGATGACCATGACACCTTTTATTATTCTCCAAATGCCATTGCTGAAGTGGCTAGCATAACCCTGTTTGTCAAGGGCTACCCCCGAGAGTAAGTTGAGTCGAAGTTCTGGAACATGTCTTATCTCCTTCAGGGTTATCGTATACCATGTATTTATCTCCAACTGTATTTCACCAATTCCTATTATATGAGAAGAACTGGTATTCCCCATCTTCACTGCTCCAAAGTCTCATACTTTATATGCTGTGAAGAAATCCCTGTGAGGAGTGACGTGGTAGGATGCTGTAGTATCTACCTTTTAAGTCGCGGAAGTCATGGAAAACGGATGTCGGAAGGGAAAATTCAAAAATCAGTATTTTGTTGGATTTTATTCGCTTGTTTAGCTTCGGGTTCGCTTGTTGGACTTCCGTTTTAAAACATCCTTAGCCCAAACCCCCGCAAGACACACACCAAGCCCACACACCACCACACACACACCAAGCCCACCAAATAAACCAAACCCACGCCCAAAGAAGGCCACCCACACGCCCAAGCCCAATAAAACACATCCAAAAATAACAAAACACATATTTAACACATGGTGAAATTAAAACAAATCAAATAAAATCTAAATAATCACATACCTAATTAAAACAAATCAAATAAAATCAAATAAATCCATTCCTAATTTGAACAAATCACCTCCATAATTTAATTAGATGATTTCCTTGTGAGATACTAATTAGAAATATTCCCCCCATAATTGTTTAATCCTATTCCTATTCAAACAAGGATTAACCCTAACCTTTGCCTATAAAAGAAACACAAATCCAACCCTTACCCTCTCCTAGCACTACACGCCCAAGACAAGAACAGCAAGCAAAATAATTATCTTCTCCTCCTCCCTCTAGCAACCGAAAACATCACCCCTAAACACCCCCTCACTGCACGCACAAACCCCCCCCACAGAAACAGCCCTCCACTGCCTCATATTCACCCTTGAAACACCAATTCCCTGCACGCACACAACCCTCAAAAATTGCCCATTGTCCAGCCCTTCCTTGCACGCATACAGCCCTCCAAAACAGCTCATGCAGTGACCAAAATCTGTCCCTAAAACAGCCCTGTAGTACCGAATAAAATGCCTTAAAACACACCACCGTAACCACCAAAAATAGTCTCTGAAACTGCACTGCAATGACCGAAAAATTACCCCCCAAATAGAAGCCCAAACACCGAAAACAGTATCAAAAAATAGTCCATTAATATAGCAAAATAGTGACCAAAAAACTGCACTTTAAAACCCTTAAATCACCGCAAGAAATAGCAGCAAAACAGTAGTAAAATGGAGTAAAAACAGCAGCCCAAACAGCGAAACAGCGAGGAAGGAATATGATCAAACGAACCAGAAGAGTTGCGGAGTGTTAGCCCTTCCGACGGCCTTGTGACGTGCTTCCAAGAGTCGACATAAAAGGTTAGACCTGGGGGCACATTTCTTATTTATTTTCATTCATCTTTTAATTATTTATTGAATTTCCTTCGCCTGAGAGTCGTTGGTTAATGTGTGTTGTGGCCATTGGATGAATAGAAAATGTGTCGTCTCTTATGGTATATCGGATGGAAACCCAGACGTAAATTCCGTAGCCGAATCCGAATGGACGGTAGTGCGGTCTATACTAGGGAAACAACTCCACGTACCAATTGAGCAAACGACACATCTTTCACTTTATTTTATCTTATTTGTTTGTTATTCGCATTTTTATATTCTGTCTTTTACTTTCCGCATGTTACTTGCTTGTGTATTGATGATATAGTGCGCATGGGCTTAGTATGTTGGTCTAAAGGTTCTCTATTTGAGGGAAGAAAAGTCTAAAAGGCTACCTTTACGACAATACTTTGCCGCGCCGGACGAAGTGTGTTTGATTGAATGTGAGATATGTTTAATCGAGTATACAAAGTCATATATTGTTGTCTTTACTTTCTATGTATTTTGATGTAATGCGCATGGGCTTAGTATGTTGGTCTAAAGGTTCTCTATTTGAGGGAAGAAAAGTCCAAAATGCTACCTTTATGACAATACTTTGCCGCGCCGGACGAAGTGTGTTTGATTGAATGTGAGATATGTTTAATCGAGTATACGAAGTCCTATATTGTTGTCTTTAATTTCTATGCATTGTGATGTAATGCGTATGGGCTTAGTATGTTGGTCTAAAGGTTCTCTATTTGAGGGAAGAAAAGTCCAAAAGGCTACCTTTACGATAAAACTTTGCCGCGCCAGACAAAGTGTGTTTGATTGAATGTGAGATATGTTTAATCGAGTATACGAAGTCCTATATTGGTGTCTTTACTTTCTATGCATTGTGATGTAATGCGCATGGGCTTAGTATGGTGGTCTAAAGGTTCCCTATTTGAGGGAAGAAAAGTCTAAAAGGCTACATTTACGATAATATTTTGCCGCGCCTTTTATTATTCCGTTATTTACTTTTTGTATGTCATCTCCTTGCATAATCATGCATCATATTACAATGCGCATGGGAAAATCAAGTTGGATTAAAGGTCCTCCACTCCAAGAGATGAAAAGCCTAAGGGCTACCTTTGCCACGATGTTTTGCCGCGCCAGACAAAGCACGTTTGATTGAATGTGAGATACGTTCAATCGGACTTTTGAAGTCCTATATAGATGTGGGCATATATTACATCTCTTTTCTTTCACCTTTATTGTCTATCTTCTTTTGCATCGCATCATGGCACTTTTATTTTAATTTATAATTGCCTCTTAGTTATCTCTTTACATTATGCACTTAATTGCCTCTCTTTAATATGCATGCTTGTAAAATTATTGTTTATTTGTGTTTCTGTGTTTATTAATATGATGTGTTTATGAAATTAAATGCCTTCCGTTATTCCAGTTTACTTTTATGCATGCGAACTTAGATATAGGTTATATACAGACCTAGATATGGGCTTTATTTTCATGCATGTGAACTTAAAAGTAGAATACTCTTGGAAATATATATTGCGTAGATCCAATTAAATTATTGTACAAATCATTTCATTACAAGTAGCATAAGTAAGGGACCATTCCGAACCCAATGGTTTGAGGTCTTCCCTTGCGAGGGGTGAGTGCGCCCTTAAATCATTTTCCCGGTTCACACCGGGTGGCGACTCCATTTTTATTTCTCCAGTGTAGTCCCTCGTGGGCTACTCCGTACTCCCAACCGGTCCGCGAGCCCGGAACGACATCGTTGATTTCTGTGTCCTACAGTCTGGCGACTCCACTGGGGATAGAGAATTGGCCCCGAAATAATGCCTTGTAATATTTGTGATTTGTGCTTTAGTTAACTGTGTCTATCGTGGTTTGAATGAGTTTAATCAAAGGCATTTTTAAGGCCAGGTGATGGTTTGTTGTCTTCCTTCATTCACTACCTTTCTATAAGGAAAAGATGTGACGATACCTAGGTAATCATTACCCGTAGCTCGTTGTGACAGACTAATTTGGAGGACTTGTTGTTTATTCCTGTCACCAATGCGATAAGAGCCTAAGAGACTTGGGTATTTAAGAGAGTTCTCTCCACCCTCTCTCTGGGGAATCTACAATGGGAAATCCATTTGACAGTTAGTCACACACCGTAACTCGTTGGCACGTACCTTAGTGTATAAAAAAGGTGCGCTCACTTTGTCGCTCGAACCCTTGAGTAGAGAGACCTAGTTATGGGCAATCATTCGCCAGCGAGAGTCTTTGTCTACACTCCCGCAAACCCACACGTAGACCGGAGTTGTATGACCTATAGCAATTATTTTCTTGTGCTTGTGGACCATCATCATTTGGATGCAGTTGGACTTTTTTTCAGAAATGCGAACTTGTTGGGCCATTTAAACTGGGACGAGTTATCCTATGACAATTGGGCCAAAAGCTTCTGAAATGTCGATGGACCGCTCTGTAGAAATTATTGCTTTATGCTTGAATTATCTCTTTATGCTTGTATTTAGGGACCATCATCATTTGGATGCAGTTGGACTTCTTGTCAGAAATGCGAACTTGTTGGGCCATTTAAACTATGATGAGTTTGTATCCTATGACAATTGGGCCAAAAGCTTCTGAAATGTCGATGGGCCGCTCCGTAGAAATTATTACTTTATGCTCGAATTATCTCTTATGCTTGTATTTAGGGACCATCATCATTTGGATTCAGTTGGACTTATTGTCAGAAATGTGAACTTATTGGGCCATTTAAACTGGGACGAGTTAGTATACTATGACAATTGGGCCAAAAGTTTCTAAAATGCTGATGGGCCGTCCTGTGATCGGGCCCATTTTCATTTGAAGTTATTTAGCCATGTTATCGCAAAAGTGTAAACCTGTTGGGCCTTTTCAACTGGGACAAGTTTGCACCTCGCGGTAATGTGATTGAATGCTTTAAAATGACAAAAGGCCAACTTATATAAATCACACGCATCTCATGCATCTCATGCATACACGCATCAAGCTAACCCCTTGTGTTCAAAAAGCCGTCATAGATTCCCGTTGGGTTAGGGAAGAATGAAGACTCACCAAGAGGCCGATAGCAAATATGAGTGAATCAGAGAATGAGGTATCCTGTATGGATCAGTTGGAAATCAGTCTCACCAAGGTTACTGAACAATTACAAACCTTGACTACTGTTATGGCTAATCTGGTTGTTCCCCGTGCTGGGGGAAACTTTAAGAATGTGAGGCGCGAGGAGCCTCCGAATAGGTCGGGGGATGACATCCCCACTTTTGATGATGACATGGCTGAATATGCGGCATGAAGAATGATTGGGTCTCAGGCAGAATTACAGAAGCTATGGGATCAGGTAGAATCGGTTACCCGTAAGATGAGGGGTAAACATGAAGACCTGCTAGATTATTAGGCAATGAACTTTGAAGAACAATTGCCAGCCCAATTCAAGATGCCAAATATGGCCAAGTTCAACGGGAATGGGGATCCGAGGGTCCATCTCCGTCAGTATGTTTCAGTTATGAGTTCAGTGGGTTTATCGAAGCGTCAGGTGTAGAAAATGTTCGGGATGTCTCTTGAGGGGGCACCAGTAGTATGGTACCATTGCCTTGAGATGAAGGTCAAGGATGACTAGAGAGCATTGGCAAAGGCTTTTCTGAGTCAGTATGTCACAGATTTGGAGATTGATTTGTCACTCCACTATTTGGAAAACACCAAGCAGAAGCCGGAGGAGAGCTTCAAAGAGTATGTAGACCACTGGAGGAGCCAGCTTCTAAAGATGCAGACTCGGCCCTCAGAGAATGACCAAATCAAAATGATCATCAAGGGCACCAAGCCCTCCATTTATGGAAAGCTGAGGAGAATGACCTCCATGATTACTGATTTTCGACAGTTGAGAGAGACTGTCATGGATATTGAAGAAGAAGAAGCTGAGAACAGAAAGTTCTATAGCCTGAATAGGAGGCCCATTGGGGGACCATCAGGTACCAAGCCTGTTGCTGCTGAGATTGCTGCTATCCGGAACCTGTGTTTCTCCAACCTGGGTAGACCCTTGTCTAAGGTATTGGAGAAATTAAAGAGACATGGACTTCTGAAACCCCTAGAGACCAAACCACTTCCACACCCACCACCACCGCATCTCAACCTGAACCACTATTGCTATTTCCATCAACAGAAGGGCCATGACACTGACAATTGTTCCCGCCTCCGCCATGAAATCCAGGACCTTATAGACTCCCAAAAAATACCCGACCCTGAAATGAACAGCCTAACACACACAAAAACCTCATGCCGAATTACCGCTCTGTCCCACCATCAACCTATATGATAAACCATGGCCTACCCGAAAGCCTTGTCCTCAAATCCTTTGACCACCAAGCATTCTGCCTAGGAATTTGGGATAGCAACAGCGAGGATGAAACAGGACAGAGGAAGAATTTCTGGGAAGGTTTCTCTAGTAGTGATGAAGAGGTGGAAAGAGGAATGACACGCAGCGGGCTTTTCTACAGTGATACGGCTGAGAAGGGTAAAGAAGTGTTGACAGAAGGGAGAGAAGTGGCAGAAAATAGGGACAATACTGAATGGGATACAGTGCTACGCGAGTTGAAGAAGACACGGGCACAGGTCAGCATCTGAGAATTGTTGTGTTCATCACAGGAGCACAGGCGTGCTATGGTTGAAGCCCTGAGCAAGATAATAGTGCCAGAGGATGCTAATCTGGCAATGTTTGTGGGTTCAGTGCAAAAGGAAGTTTTGCAGACAATAACCTTTTCTGAGGAAGAACTCCCGACAGAGGGAAGAAATCACAACAGGCCATTATTCATCAGAGCTGA
>SKCR01038920.1:0-48757 GCA_019454045.1 Zanthoxylum bungeanum | reverse complement strand
GGAATTGCAATACTCTTTGTCGTTCTTTAGGAATGGTGTCTGAAAATCGCGAAGAGAAAATTAAATTCATTAGGGATGGCTTGAGTAAGGAGTCTATAGATAATAATCTCTTCGACTCTTGAGACGCATCCCAGTGGATATGTTTATATAGCCATTCGTAAATTACATACACATTCCGTAAGAAAGACAACAGTAAGTCTTGGGAATCTGACTAAAAAAACCCTATTTGCCAATTTATAAGAAAATTGGATGGGAAGCTTATCCCTGATGCATAGACGTCAATCTAGCCGCTTTAATTGTTACATATTATATCTCTTTGTCTTTTCCTAATAATTAAGATTTGTTTTGTTGTTGTATTTTCTCCGACGGGATCATATACCTTTTTGACAATCACGATTTATTTTACTGTTTATCTAATAATTGTCATTGGCAGGTACTAGTGCATTATTTTACTCACCCTTTTCAGTATTATAAATTCAACTCATCATTGCAGTTTTGAAGACATCCAGAGTAAAAACATGGAAGCCACTTCAAGAAGACGAGTTGAAAATATTTGTGTGTTCTGCGGTTCTAGTGTTGGTGTTAAACAGCAATACATAGAAGCAGCACAAGAATGGGTCGAGTCTCGCCGCAAGGAATATCACTTAGTATATTGACCGGCGTAAACACACACGTATAACGCAAGCGTACGTATCGTTCAAGTAGTATAAAAGTATCGATCCCACGAGGACTTAAAACCTTTTCTATTAATTTTTATGAGGTCAAATGATCACTAGTATCTAACAGGTTGTTTAATTGATTTGAAATGACGACGATTCCAAATTTAAAGACAAGTAAATAAAATTGCTTTAAAAGTAGATTTTAAGAAAATTCAATATTAAAAACTATCTAGGGTTGTGATTTATTCCAATTTTAATTAAAGATGAAGTGGTTATCTTAAAGTTGGGTAAAATATTGATTTATTAACCTGGAACTCTAAATTATGTAAAAGCCTCTTCCGATGGTCAATTACAAATACCTAGTATAATTCAATTGAACCATATGTCTATGTCAACCAAATTACCTAGATTCATTAAGATTAAGTTCCAATTATGGCTACCCCCCCCCCGCCCGACAGGTATATTCCTATCCTGTAAGGAAATATATTAAAGGGTTATCTATCCTCAAGGAAGATCGGGCTATTGAGTCTAAGGTCTTAAACTTAAAATCCCTATGTCTAGTTCATTTTAAGTTTACCTAATCAATTTATTAATGGCCAGTTAATAAAAGGCTTTAAGATTAAGACTCAATAAATAAATCTTTAAATTACCCAATTATAATCTAACCCTTATAAACCGTGATATTGAATTCATCACAACCCTAGATAACTAACTTAGTTACGACACATAACTAGGGCTAAAAACTTAAAGACTTAAAATCAAATTGCATAAAGTAAATGCGGTAAATAAATGCTGAAAGTGAAATAAAATAAATTGCTAAGGTAAAAGGAATTACTTCTACTATATACTAATTAGATTTCTCCCATAATATAATATAAGCTTTGCAAAACATTTCCAACCAGCCATATAGGCGGTATCTTGATTTAATCAATTTAAAAACAACCAGCCATAAAGGCGGAATGAAAACAACCAACCATATAGGCGGAATGAAAACAACCAGCCATAAAGGCGGAATGAAAATTAAGTTACCAACCGACCAGTCTGGCGGTATCCTTATTAAGTCCATTTAAAACATTGAATATATTATAATTATGGGAGAATAATCTAAGTAGCAATAGTAAAAGAATTACCTTTTACCCTAGCAGGGGAAGTTACCTCCTCATGGTAATAGTAAAAACTGTAAAATAAAGAAAGTAAATTATTATTATTACAGAACTTAATTAAAATTACAAAACTAATTAAAAGAAACTTAGAGAGAGAGTAACTCCCTAATTACATCAAATAAGAGAGAGGGAATGGTGTACTGAAAAATGAAATTTCGAGCTCTATTTATAGGCGCGGATAGGGGTCCGGCGTCGCGACGCCAGGTCAGCGTCGCGACGCTGGACAATTAATAGTGGCACAATGATAGCTTGACACGTGGCGAGGCGGCTAAGAGATCAGATTTTATCCGATGATGTGGCACTGTTCATGACGTCATTGCTTACGTCACTTTGAGGCGATTGTCGGCAGCGTCAGATCTCGACATGTGGCACCGGCGCATTTTAGCATCTCTGTTGTGATGGCGACATGTGGCACGGCGCAAGATAGCATGATCGGCGCATTTTAGCAAACGGCGCATGTTAGCAAATATTCTGATTGGTCCACGTGTCCACAGCGCACGTTAGCAAATCCGGCGCATGCTGGGCGTCGCGCCGCGCAAGGTTTCAGCGTCGCGACGCAGAAATGACGATTTTGCCCTTTTTGTCCAGTTTTCCTGTTTTGCTCCAATTCACCTTCAGAATGTCCTGAAACTTTATTTTCTACAAAATAACACAAAACACATCAAAATTCACAAAACCCAAGAAACTATACAAAATATAAGGTTCAATGAGTGGGAAATAGTGATATAAATACCACTCATCACACCCCAAACCTAACATTTTGCTAGTCCTCGAGCAAAACATAAATACATAACATAAACATCTTTAAAATTTAACTAAGCCGTTTTCGTAGGGATCACGGTTGCATTTAGCGTATGCAACAAGCCTTTAAACCCCTAGGTGTCCTTAGTGGACGAGTAGTCTCGTGAGGGTTTACAGCAATGATACCCACAAACATTTTACAAAAGTAAAATGGTAGTAAAACTAATGCACATAAAACAAAAAGTCAAACGAAAAGAGAATAAAGAAGTTAGTGACTAATCAGGTGAAACTTCTAATCCAAGTTACTATTTGTTTTGTTTCATTCTAAATTACTGAATAAGTAAATTCTCTCCGATTATTTTTACCATTCTTCATATACACAGCCAACAAAATATTAATCAACTCATTTTTGCCCACAACAGTCATAAGTGCAGTTGATAAGAGAGTAATATTTTTGTCCTAAAGTTCTATCAGATTTCACACCTTTTTGTAGCAATGGAATAATTTTTCTGATTTTTTTTTTGATTTTTTCTATTTTTTATTTATATACAATACCTTCCGTCTATGTAGCGAGCTTTGGGTCGGTGGCTCCCCAACCAGTTGGCTTTAGGGCACCAGGTGTTAAGACACCCCTACGGACTTAATTACCCAGACTTCAGATATATATATTTTTGCAGCATCTTTGATCCATGTACGAGCTTTGGGCCAGTGACTCCCAAACCAGTTGGTTTTAGGGCACTAGGTGTTAAAACACCCTTACAGACTTAATAACTCGGATCTCGGACGTTTTTTTTTTTTTTTTTTTTTTTACTCCATCACTTTTTTGAGATGCTTCCTCCAATTAAACTAGAGCACTGAATATTACAAACTTTCAATTACAGCTCATGTCTGTATGTTCTATGCATATTGATAGTATCTGCCAACTGAGCATATGAAGATCCATTTTAGTCAGTGTTAAGGAGAATTTACAAATTTAAATAATTTAAAATGAAATAAACAAAAATTAACTTGTTTCGAAATAAATGGTTTGAGATACGTATCAGGAGTAGAAACTCCTTACTCAGCTACCTCTCACCATTCATCACCTTTTTAGTTAAAAATAAAAACACAAAAACGCAAAATATTTTTGTAATTTTTGAAAATTTTTCAATTTTTTTGTATTTTTCGAAATATTTTAGGACATAAAAATAAAAATAACACACAAACTAAAAACAAGGTATTAATCAACTAATTCCCTCCCCCAAACCTAAATGAGACATTGTCCTCAATGTCTTAAAAAGTAGAAGAAGAGTTTAGAAGGTCGTACCTGGTTAGCTGAAAATCTACAGGAAATTAAAGGTTAAGATCCAGATTAACACGACGCCTCTTACCACGATCGTCCTCAGACCAATTTATCTTTGAAATGATAGGGTCAACTTGTGGTTCATAAGCTATGAGTTGGTCTATTAGATCCGGAGCAAGTCTGGCAGTGAAGAGGAGTTCTTTCATAGGTTTTGACACGAACCCATTTCTCCGAGCATCATCAAGAAACACACAAAGAAAATCATAGAATCCATCAACGTTGAGCAGTCCAATGGGTTTCTGGTGTATGTTCAGGTTCGCCCAAGATAGAACTATAAAAATTTCCTCCAATGTGCCCAAGCCACCTGGCAAAGCAATAAAAGCATCAGCCCGGTTAATTATTTCTACCAGTCGTTCAGACATACCTGGCACGATCAGTTCCTCTCCGTTTGATGATCCAATAAGATTTGCCTCTGCCAAGGGTTTTGGAATGATTCCCAAAACATGACTGCCTCCTTCCTGTACGGCCTTTGAAACGATCCCCATAAGTCCAAGATTTCCTCCGCCATATATTAAGTGCATATTCCTTGCAGCTAAGACTCGACCCAATTCATGTGCTGCTTCTATGTATTGTGGTTTAGTACCAACAGTACTACCGCAAAACACACAAATTTTTTCAATTCGTCTTTTTGAAGTGGCTTCCATTTTTTATGTTTTTCTTTCTCAACTCTGAATGTCTTCAAAAGTGCAATGATGAGTTGAATTTTAAATACCTGAAAAGGGTGAGTAAAAATAGCACAAGTATCTTACAAATGACGATTAGTAGCAAAATAGTAAAATAGATCGTGATAGTCAACAAGATCTGGATCCTGTCGGAGAAAATAAAAGAAAACAACAAAACAAATCACAATTATTAGAAAAGATAAAGAGATATAATATGTACAAGAATTTACAGCTTGATTAACGTTTATGCGTCAGGGACAAGCTTCCCATCCAATTTTCTTATAAATTGGCAAACAGGGTCTTTTTGAGTCAGATTCCCAAGACTTAACTGTTGTCTTTCTTTTTGATATTGTGTATGAAATCTGCGAAATTCTATGTGAACATATCCACTGGGATGCGTCTCAAGAGTTGAAGATATATTATCTAAAGACTCCTTACTCAAGCCATCCCTAATGAATTTAATTTTGTCTTCGCGATTAACAGACACCATTCCTAAAGACCGACAACGAGTATTGCAATTCCAACGTGCACATTTGTAAAAAAACACCCATTTGTTTAGCTCTTCGTTTCTTTGCATAGGTGCTTCTTCCAAAACCAGGAAGATGTGAAATAAAAGAGTCAGAAAAAGACTCACCTGCCAATCGGACTCGTGCTTCAATTACCCAACGAATGTCATTGGGCACACCATGGATTGTCAGTAGTCTCATCCGTTCCAAGCGAGCTTTGTAGACTTTCATCAGAGATTTTTGAGGGAGAGAAGGAAATTGCTTGTGAAGATTTGCGAGAGCTTCTTCCATCTTGAAATACTTAATCTGCAAAAACAAACACAAACAAAATTAAATCACACCAAATCACAATATATACAAAAATTGCATGGGTTGCCTCCCTGCGAGCGCTAAGTTTAAAGTCGTTAGCTAGACGTGACTGCTTGATCGTTAGGCTGGATCTGAAAGTGTGACACTTTCTTTTTGTCGCTCAAATGATTCTCCCCAGTAGTGCTTGACACGCTTGTTTTTAACCTTGAAAGTTTTGTTGGAGTCAGGATTATGTATCTCAATGGATTTGTTTGGTAAAACCTTGGTGATTAGGAATGGACCTGACCACCTTGATTTTGGCTTCCATGGGAAGAATTTCCCTCCTGATTTGTTGAACAGTACCTTCTGCCCTGGTTCCAATTATATGCGTACTAACTTCTCATCATGCCTTTTCTTGCCTTTTTCTTTGTACAATTTGGCATCATCAAAAGGCTGATTGTAAAATTCCTCCAATTCGTTGAGTTGGTGGAACTTTTTCTCTTCTGTTGCTTGTAGGGCAAGACTTGGCTTTTCGAGTGCACAAAACCCTTTATCTTTAGGCTCCTTAGGCAATTGACATGTTTTAAGTTCGTCAGTAGAACTTTGTCTTTCATCAGAGTTCTGAATGGTACTGTGTATCACATCAAGTCTGAAACATTCCTCCTTCTTTTCATCATCTGGGAAATTCATGGCCTTGAAAACATTGAATGTTACTTCTTGGTCCTGTACCCTCATGGTTAATTCTCCTTTTTGTACATCAATAATGGTTCGACCTGTAGCCAAGAATGGTCTCCCAAGGATGATTGGCACGTCTGCGTCTTCCTCCATGTAAATGATGATGAAGTCTGCTGGAAGGATGAGTTTGTCAAATTTGACCAGCATATTTTCAACAACTCCTCTCGGAAATGCGAGCATTCGATCAGCAAGTTGCAAAGATACCGAGGTAGGCATTGCTTCTCCAATTTGCAGTTTCCTGTAAATAGAAAAAGACATTAAGTTAACACTCGCACCTAAATCACACAAAGCCTTACCAAAGTTATGTTCTCCTATGATGCAAGGTAATGGAAACTGCCAGGATCTTTCAACTTTGGGGGAAGTTTTCTCTGGATGATGGCACTGCATTCTTCCGTCAAAGCTACTGTCTCGTAGTCTCCCAATCTCCGTTTTCGTGAAAGAATGTCTTTCATGAATTTGACATAACTTGGCATTTGTTCCAAGGCTTCTGCAAATGGTATGTTGATGTGCAGCTTTTTGAATATCTCCAGGAATCGAGCAAACTGCTTGTCCAATTTGTTTTTCTGAAGACGTTGAGGAAAAGGTGGAGGTGGAGTGATCTGTTCTTTTTCTTTTTCCTTTGCTTCTTTTTCCTCCATCTGTTGCTTTGTTTCTTTTGGAACTTCTTCAGCAGCTGTTTTGACTCCAACATCTTTGTTGATTTCAGTACCGCTTTTTAACATGATGGCATGACATTGCTCTTTCCCCATGTTCCTTGGATTTGGCTCTGTGTTGCTAGGAAGGGTACCTGGCGGTCTGTAACTCTGAGCATTGGCCAGTTGTCCGATTTGATTCTCCAGTGCTTTGATGGAAGCTGATTGGCTCTGAAAGATAGCATCGTACTTTTTTAACTGAGCCAGTACTTCTGCTATTCCTGGTTCATTTGTCTGCTCCTGGCCTTTGTTATGTTGCTGAAATCCAGGTGGTGGATAGTTCTGCTGTTGGCCTGAATTGTTGCTCCATGAAAAATTAGGATGATTCCTCCACCCTGGGTTGTAGGTGTTGGAATATGGATTGTTCCTCTGTCTGTTGAAATTGTTGACATAATTCACCGTCTCTTCATGTTGGTTTGGTTCTGGTATTCCTCCATATGGTGAACTTGTGGATCCAGTGGTAAGAGTCTCCATGAATTTGCAAATTTGATCTAGCTTGGTGTTGACTGCTGTATTGGCTCTAACTTCATAGATTCCTGCAATTCTTTGAATCAGACTTCTTTCTGTTGGCCACAAGGAATTGTTGTTGGCCATTTCTTCGATTAGTTCCCAGGCTTGATCTTCTCCTTTTGCCATTAAAGCTCCTCCAGCAGCAGCATCGATTGTGGTTCTCATTATCCCAGAAAGTCCATTATAGAATGTTTGGACTTGAAGCCATTTTGGAATCTCATGGTGTGGACATTTCCGGAGTAAATTTCTGTATCTTTCCCAAGCTTCGTAGAGAGTTTCAGAATCTTGTTGCACAAAGGATGTGATGTCATTCCTCAGCTTTCCGGTTCTGGCTGGTGGAAAGTATTTTGCAAGAAATTTGGTGGCTAAAGCGTTCCATGTTGTGATAGAACCTGCTGGTAATGAATGTAGCCAGGCTTTAGCTCTGTCCTTCAAGGAGTATGGGAAGACACGCAGTCTCATTGCTTCTTCAGCTTCTCGGTTGTTATTGAAAGTGCCGCAAACTTCCAGGAAGTTGCTGATGTGGGCATTAGGATCTTCAGTTGCATTTCCTCCAAACTGAACTGACTGCTGAATCATCTGAATGCAAGTTTTGATGTCACCCGCATTCGCTGGTAATGGAGGAAGTACAATACATGAAATGAGTCTGTCAACCACCAGAATGGTTCTGTCTCGAATGGGAATTGGTGGTGCGACCTCCAAAGGTTCAGGTTCCATGTTGATCAAAGCTTCTTGAGCTTCTCGCCTTTCCCTTCTCAACTGTTGATAGTTCTTTCAATTTCCGGGTCAAGTGGTCGGAGTTCAAAGCTTCTGGTTCGTCTCATGAAGTTTTTGAGAACCTGAAACACAAGAAAACAATAACAATAAGTAAAAAGAAATTAGATACAAGTAAAAGTATCTAACCTCTAAACTAATAATAAAAGATAAATAAGTCCCCGGCAACGGCGCCAAAAACTTGACCGGCGTAAACACACACGTATAACGCAAGCGTACGTATCGTTCAAGTAGTATAAAAAGTATCGATCCCACGAGGACTTAAAACCTTTTCTATTAATTTTTATGAGGTCAAATGATTACTAGTATCTAACAGGTTGTTTAATTGATTTGAAATGGCGACGATTCTAAATTTAAAGACAAGTAAATAAAATTGCTTTAAAAGTAGATTTTAAGAAAATTCAATATTAAAAACTATCTAGGGTTGTGATTTATTCCAATTTTAATTAAAGATGAAGTGGTTATCTAAAGTTGGGTAAAATATTGATTTATTAACCTGGAACTCTAAATTATGTAAAAGCCTCTTCCGATAGTCAATTACAAATACCTAGTATAATTCAATTGAACCATATGTCTATGTCAACCAAATTACCTAGATTCATTAAGATTAAGTTCCAATTATGGCTACCCCCGCCCGACAGGTATATTCCTATCCTGTAAGGAAATATATTAAAGGGTTATCTATCCTCAAGGAAGAACGTGGCTATTGAGTCTAAGGTCTTAAACTTAAAATCCCTATGTCTAGTTCATTTTAAGTTTACCTAATCAATTTTATTAATGGCCAGTTAATAAAAAGGCTTAAGATTAAGACTCAATAAAATAAATCTTTAAATTACCCAAATTATAATTAACCCTTATAAACTGTGATATTCAAATTCATCACAACCCTAGATAACTAACTTAGTTACGACACATAACTAGGGGTAAAAACTTAAAAGACTTAAAATCAAATTGCATAAAGTAAATGCGGTAAAATAAATGCTGAAGTGAAATAAAATAAAATAAAATTGCTAAGGTAAAAGGAATTACTTCTACTATATACTAATTAGATTTCTCCCATAATATAATATAAGCTTTGCAAAAATTTCCAACCAGCCATATAGGCGGTAGGTATCTGATTAATCAATTTAAAAACAATCAGCCATAAAGGCGGAATGAAAGCAACCAGCCATATAGGCGGAATCATTTTAACCAGCCATAAAGGCGGAATGAAAACAACCAGCCATATAGGCGGAATGAAAACAACCAGCCATAAAGGCTGAATGAAAATTAAGTTACCAACCGACCAGTCTGGCGGTATCCTTATTAAGTCCAATTTAAAACATTGAATATATTATAATTATGGGAGAATAATCTAAGTAGCAATAGTAAAAGAATTACCTTTTACCCTAGCAGGGGGAAGTTACCTCCTCATGGTAAATAGTAAAAACTGTAAAATAAAGAAAGTAAATTATTATTATTACAGAACTTAATTAAAAATTACAAAACTAAATTAAAGGAAACTTAGAGAGAGATTAACTCCCTAATTACATCAAATAAGAGAGAGGGAATGGTGTACTGAAAAATGAAATTTCGAGCTCTATTTATAGGCGCGGATAGGGGTCTGGCGTCGCGACGCTGGACAATTAATCGTGGCACAATGATAGCTTGACACGTGGCGAGGCGGCTAAGAGATCAGATTTTATCCGATGACGTGGCACTGTTCATGACGTCATTGCTTACGTCACTTTGAGGCGATTTTCGGCAGCGTCAGATCTCGACACGTGGCACTGGCGCATTTTAGCATCTCTGTTGTGATGGCGACATGTGGCACGGCGCAAGATAGCATGATCGGCGCATTTTAGCAAATGGCGTATGTTAGCAAATATTCTGATTGGTCCACGTGTCCACGGCGCACGTTAGCAAATCCGGCGCATGCTGGGCGTCGCGCCGCGCAAGGTTTCAGCGTCGGGACGCGGAAATTCCGATTTTGTCCTTTTTGTCCAGTTTTCCTGTTTTGCTCCAATTCACCTTCAGAATGTCCTGAAACTTTATTTATCTACAAAATAACACAAAACACATCAAAATATTCACAAAACCCAAGAAACTATACAAAATATAAGGTTCAATGAGTGGGAAATAGTGATATAAATACCACTCATCATATATGGCGATGGCAATCTTGGACTTATGGGGATCGTTTCAAAAGCTGTACAGGAAGGAGGCAGTCAAGTTTTGGGAATCAACCAAAACCCTTGGCAGATGCGAATCTTATTGGACCATCAAACGGAGAAGAACTGATCGTGTCAGGTATGTCTGAACAACTGATAGAAATGGTTAACCGTGCTGATGCTTTTATTGCTTTGCCAGGTGGCTTGGGCACGCTAGAGAGGGGATTTTTACAGTACTATCTTGGGCGAACTTAAACATACATCAGAAACCGCTTGGACTGTACAATGTTGACGGATTTTATGATTTTCTTTTTGTGTTTATTGATGATGTCAGAACTGCCCAAGATTTAATTGACCAAATCTTAGCTTTTGAACCACAAATTGACCCCATCTTTTTCAAAATAAAATGGTCCGAGGATGAACGTGGTAAGAGGCGTCGGGTAAATCTGGATCTTAATCTGTAAATTCCTCTCTAGATACAGTATTTTCAACTAACCAGGTATGATTTTCTAAACATTTCTTCTGTTGTTTAAGACATTGGGGACAATGTCTCATTTAGGTTTGGGGGAGAGAAGAATAGTTATTATTACCTTGTTTTATTTTTGGTCAAAATTTTTTCGAAAAATACAAAAAAAAATTAAAAAATTTTCAAAAATTATAAAAATATTTGCGTTTTTGTGTTTTTATTTTGACTAATAAGGTGAAATTGGTATATGAGATAGCCGAGTAAGGAATTTCCACACTTGAGACGTATCTCAACCTTTAGGTTTGGGGGAGGAGATAGTTAATTATTACCTTGTTTTATTTTTGGTCAAAATTTTTCGAAAAATACAAAAAAAAAAGTTAAAAAATTTTCAAAAATTATAAAAATATTTTTCGTTTTTGTGTTTTTATTTTGACTAATAAGGTGAAATTGGTATATGAGATAGCCGAGTAAGGAATTTCCATTCTTGAGACGTATCTCAACCTTTTTCGAAACAAGTTAATTTTTATCTATTTCATTTTAAATTATTTAATTTATGAATTCTCCATAAAACTGACTAAAATTGATCTTCATATGCTCATTCTGACAGTATTATCAACATATATAGTAACATACGGACAAAAGCTGGAATTGAAAAGTTTATAATATTTAGTGCTCTATTTTAATTGGAGGAAGCATCTCAAAAAGCGATGGAGTAAAAAAAAACGTCCAAGATCTGAGTTATTAAGTCTGTAAGGGTGTGCCCTAAAGCCAACTGGTTTGGGAGTCACTGGCCCAAAGCTCGCTACATGGATCGAAGATGTTGCAAAAATATATATTTATATCCGAAGTCTGAGTAATTAAGTCTGTAGGGGTATCTTAACACTTGGTGCCCTAAAGCCAACTGGTTTGGGAGCCATTGGCCCAAAGCCGTTACATAGATGGAGGATATTGTATATAAATTAAAAAAAAAACAAAAGAAAAAATCAGAAAAATCAGAAAAATTATTCAATTGCTTCACAAAAGGTGTGAAATCTGATAGAACTTTAGGACAAAAATATTACTATATTCTCAATTACACTTATGACTGTTGTGGGCAAAAATGAGTTGATTAATATTTTGTTGGTTGTGTATATGAAGAATGGTAAAAATAATCGAAGAATTACTTATTCGGTAATTTAGAAAGAAACAAAACAACTAGTAACTTGGAGTAGAAGTTTCACCTAAATAGTCACTAACTTCTTTATTCTCTTTTCTTTTGTCTTTTTGCTTTTTTGTGCATTAGTTTTACTATTTTTTTAACTTTTGTAAAATGTTTGTGGGTATCATTGCTGTAAACCCTCACGAGAATACAACTCGTCCACTAGGGACACCTAGGGGTTAAAGGTTGTTGCATACGCTAAATGCAACCGTGATCCCTACGAAAGTGGCTTAGTTTAAATTTTATTTTATTTTAAAGTTGTTAATGTAATTTTATTTTATGTTTTGCTCGAGGACTAGCAAAATGTTAGGTTTGGGGGTGTGATGAGTGGTCAATTCATCACTATTTCCCACTCATTTGACCTAATATTTTGTATAGTTTCTTGAGTTTTTTTGAATATTTTGATGTGTTTTGTGTTATTTTGTAGATAAATAAAGTTTCTGAGCATTCTGGAGGTGATTTTGGGCCAAAACAGTGAAAACGGACAAAAAGGGCATTTTGGTAATTTTCAGCGTCGCGACACCGAAGCCCTTGGCATCGCGACGCGTAACGTGCACCAATCTGCTAATGTGCGCCCGGTCAACAAGTCAAAATTTGAGAAGTTTGACTTTGCTAACGTGCACCGAGTCACGTGTCACCATCACAACCGATCTGCTAACGTGCGCCGTGCCACGTGTCATCATCCTACGATGCCGAAAATCACCATCGCCATGTGTGCCACGTGTCATCCTACATGTCGCCACATCATCAGCCACGTCAGTAAGTCAACAAGTCAACTTTGCCACGTGTCATGCCACGTCATCATCAACGTCAGCCGTTGACCAAGTCAAAGTGCCACGTCATTATCAGCCAATCACAACATGCCACGTGTCGCAATCCTACGGTGCCGACAATCGCTTTCGCCACGTGCGCCACATCAGCACAATCATTGAGTTCCAGCCGCCTTCGCGTGACACATGTCACTGTCCAGCGTCGCGACGCCAATGGCTTTTGCGTCGCGACGCCCAACCCTACCGACGCCTATAAATTCAGCTCAAAATTCTGATTTTAGATGTATCTTTCCCTCTAAATTCTCTGATGTAAATATGGAGTTCTCTTCTTAGTTTCTTTAAATTTTAGTTTTGTAATTAATTTTAATTACATTCTGTAATAGTAATATTATTTTGTAATAGTAATAGTAATAGTAATTTATTTTTTTTTACTTTTACAATTTTACTATTCCAACCATGAGGAGGTAACTTTCCCTTGTTAAGGTGAAAGGTAATTCTTTTATTACTGCTACTTAGATTAATCTCCTTTAAATATAATATATTCACTATTTAAAATTTGACTTAATAATGATACCGCTATATTGGTCGGTTGGTAATTATTCTTAAACTGGTTTAAACCTGACTAAGCAAGGATACATCCAGATTGGACGGTTGGTAATTAAACTTTCTTACCGCCTATATGGCAGGTTCATGGACAAATTTTTATTCCGCCTTTATGGCTGGTCAAACTTAATTTGACTTAATTAGGTTACCGCCTATATGGCTGGTTGGTAATATTTTCACAAGTTAATATGTTATATTAAGGGATATATCTAATATAGTAGTAGTAAAAGTATATCTTTTTGCCTTAGTAATTTATTTTTACGTTTTTACTTTACCGTATTTACTTTCCAGTAGTTCATTTAATGTCTTTTACTTTTAAGTTTTTACTAGCCCTAGTTATGAGTCGTAACTAAGTTAGTTATCTAGGGTTGTGATGAATTCTAATATAACCGGTTTATAAGAGGTTATAAGAGGTTATTTTATAGCTTGGGTAATTTAAAGGTTTACTTATTAAGTCTTAAGCTTAATGCATCTTGTTAACTGGCCACTAATAAGATTGATCTGGTAAACTTAAAATGAACTAGACATATGGATTTTAGGTTTCAGCCTTAGACTTAATAGCCAACGATCTTCCTTGATGATAGATAACCCTTTAATAGATTTCCTTACACGATAGAAATATACCTGTCGGGCTGGGGTAACCATAATTGGAACTTAAACTTAATGAATTCAGGTAATTTGGTTGACATAGACATATGGTTCATTAGGTTACACTGGGTATTTGAATCTGACCATCGACAGAGACTTTTGCATAATTTCGTGTTCCAGGTTAGTAAACCGATTTATTACACAAACATAAAATAACCACTTCATCTTTTAAAAGATATTAGATGAAATCACAACCCTATATAGTTTTATAAATTTGAAGATACCTTAATCTACTTTCGCCATTTTAAATACTTGTTTTAAATTTTAAGTTTTAAAGCCGTCACCATTCCAATCAACAATCAACCTGTTAGATACTTGTAATCATTTGACCTCATAAAATTAATAGATTAGTTATTAAGTCCTCGTGGGATTGATACTTTTTATACTACTTGAACAATACGTGCACTTGCGCGTTATACGCGTGTGTAAGCACCGGTTAACTCTCTCTGTCTATGTGTGACAGATCATATTAATTAACCAAAGAGTTTTAGGCTTCTAGGGGAGTTTAAATATGAAAGTTTGGACAAGATTCAAAAAAATATGCAAGCCAGAAACAAACTAAATCAATCAAGGGTTTGAGTGATGGAACTAAATATGGTATAATAATTAAATCTAAACTTTTGTATAATAATGATTCTCTTTGTCTATGTTGCATTCACAATTAAAGGATGTGATCAACAGTGCAACTTTGTACATTTTAACTATGAATTTTAGAGACTATTTCAAAAGAATCCATGGGAACTACTTTATCAATATGTTCTTAAATGTTCACTGTAATAGATTGTGATAATTTGATATATATGTGCAGCGAGTCCCATAAATGAAATAAAAAAAAAAAATTGAAATTTACACTCCATTCCATTCTCTTTCACTTCATTCCATCTCCTAACATCCACCAAACAATAATTTTTAAAAATTTTAAGTTACATTCCACATTATTTATCTCTCTTCGATCAGTCCAAAAAATAGTATAAATGTGTAGAGTATATTTCATCCTCTATTATAGAGGCTCTAGATGCAACATTAAATTTCTACTCTTAGTCATAAATATTAAGAATGTTTAGACATTACACACCACACAAGCATACAAAAGACTAGTTATATATACATACATACATACATCATTGATTTAAATCAATCGAATGGTAGATATTCAAAATCAAGATACCATTTAATGATGTAAATTCATCAACCATTATATATTATTGGATGGACTTAAAATCAACAACTAGATGTTGATGTTTATATTTAAGTAAAAAAAAAAAAGTATATATGCATGTATGTGTATGTCCATAGAAAGTAGCACTATACTGCTAGATATAGCAAATTAGAAGAAATTAAATTCAGTTCAAATAAAGCCTCAAAGTTAGATAGTTATAATAAGAAGTTCATAAGCTTTGTTATACAAGTTTTGTTTTTACTAATTTAAATAAGTGCTTAATTAATACGTCATTACTTATACCACACATTTTTCACGGAAGTTGAAAGTGATTTTTAATTAGCTAGCCAGGAGGAGGAAGAATTCAGATCCTCAGTTGGAGATTTGGCTAAATAGGCTGCATGTTGAAAGTAAGAGGCATATGTAAATTGTACTCATGATTCTCTCGTTGTTGATGATATCCATTCTCAATCTCTTCGCATTATTCTCCATAGCCATCTGTTGTTGCTGCTTAGCTATCTCTTATTGCCTCTGCAAATCAGAGAGAATTTGATCATCATTAATTGTTTATTTTCAATTAAGTTTAATAGACGCTTAATTAATTTATCTATTAATTTATTGGTGTGGCACATAATTATCACTAATTAATTGGTATCCAAAGTAATAATAGTATACAAAAATAACAACTACTAACAATGGGATGCCCCCAAGAGTTGTGGTCCGGGTGATTTTCAAGTAATTTTATTTAACTTTATCTATCCTTTAACTTTTAAAGAAAAAATATGTTAATAATGTGATGGTCTTTAATTGATATTACATTAATTTTGGTATAAATTTTATATCTCATGACTTTATAAACCTATCATATCTATATGCACTAACAAATCAAATCTTTAGGGCTCAATATATTATGTAATTTTTTGAAAAACGTTTCTTTAAATAAAGATGATGTAAAATATTTTTTCATTGTATCTCTCTTATCTTCTTTTATTTTGCCTATACCAACGAGTAATTATAAAGATATTTCTCTTAATTTTAAAATGATTCGCATGATTGTATTTATATATTTTATAATTAGTTAGATGATAACTCAATTCGCTTCCTATATACTCATGTGTGCTAAAGTTTGAACTCTATATATTAATTCAAAATCTTTTCTTTATCGACGTTAATTTAGCTAGCATTTGTTTCAAGGGTAAAGCAATATGGATAAGCTTAAATATAATTTTTAACCTTTTATTCTTCAAAATTTGAACGCGGTTGTCAAATTTTTTATTCAAATATTTAAAATCCAACTCGACTACTTCCTTCGGGGAATGTAGCTAACTAGTATTGTGGTGACTAGTAAGTGAGAGAATTAAAAGAAGTTCATGAATTATACCAAAACAAAAATTGAAGTAATTATGCTCCTCTTCATAATTTTCCCTATGTTTAACTATAAAAAAAAAAAAAAAAAAACACAGTTAAGGCAAATTCTATGAACCTTATATATAGTTATACTATTAAACAAGCTAAATGATAATAATTAAAATTCCTTTTTTTTTTTTTTGTAATACATACATTTTTCCTCCTCCTATCTATTAACTTGCTCTGCCATAAAGGAAATAAGAAAAGAAGAGAAAGATTAGACACTTTTATTAAAACCCTAACAAGATTTTTAAGCTGAGTATATATAATTCTATTATGTACTAGCCTGTTTGTTGCGAATGCCAGTAAGGCCATTTTCGAGAGAATCCTCGAAGTACATAACATTTTTAATGTTCAAAGATGTGACATTCTCTCCATTGAGGTGCCTGAAACAAACACAACACCAATAACATTTTTGAAAGAGAGAAAGATTAAAGAAGGTACAATGCTACAAGCAACACATCAGGCCACACTGGCACATGCCAAATCTTGACCTCTGGGCAGCCCTTTGTCATTTATTCCTTTTCATTTCATTGTACTTTCATTCTAAAGTGATCATCACTCCAGTGTATTCCATTCTGGAGTGATCATCACTCCGGTAAACATTCATTCTAGAATGAAAAGTACACTGTGGTGTACTTTCTTTCAGAGTAATCATCATTCTGGTGTACTTCATTGCAGAGTGTTCAACACTTCAGTGTCATTTGATTAATCACTCTGGTGCACTTATATTTTGATATTAAAATACACAACCATTCCAGAGTTATGATCACTCTGGCGCACTCCACTCTATAATGCACTTTTCACTTGGAATGACAGTGCACCAAAGTGATAATCACTCGGGAAGAAATGTTCACCAAAATTACAATCACTCCAGAATTAAAGTCCACCAAAGTGATGATCACTCTAGACTAGAAGTCCACCATTGTGATGTTCACTCCAAAATGAGTGCAATTTCATTCCAGAATATAAGTGTATTAAAGCGATGACTACTTTTAATGGATGTGCAGTGGAATGATCAATGAAAGAATACTTAAGGTGTGGAATCTATTTTGTTATTACTATTGTGTCCCACAAAACTAATTCTTAAAAATGAAAAGGCACAAATGACAATACTGTTGGGATTTGTATGCCCGACAAGAAAATATGTTCGAAACATGATTGATTAATAAATTTGTGATTCTATTTTATTCCATGTATGCATTTTGATTTGCTTTATAAAATTCATGAAAATCCCGTGATTATTTATGTAGCTTTAAATTAAACATATATGTGTATGTAAAATGTTACATGCATGGATAAAATTTAAAGAGTAATAATCAAAATTTGTCAATGACTATGATTTGAAGTTGGGAATCTTCAAATCCAAAGTCATAAATACAGTTCATTCCATTTATGAATGATATAGTTCTATCCAGACTATATTATGTAGAGACATAGAAATGAATGTGTTTTATATAATAAGATTATATTGGACAGGACCAGATAAAATTGAAAAGTTCTAATAATTTCCGTTAAATAAAGAACATCAATTTTATCATAATGATGGTCATATATGTGATGATCTTAATTCATTATATTTAGCAGACTCATATATCATATTAATTTATTCTTTAATTTACTCGGTATGGTTTTGTATTTATTATATTTCGTAAACCTTGTATTTTGGGAATGAGTTGAATGAATAGCTGGGAATGCTAACCTGATATAA
Organism: Zanthoxylum bungeanum; assembly: GCA_019454045.1. NCBI lineage: Eukaryota > Viridiplantae > Streptophyta > Magnoliopsida > Sapindales > Rutaceae > Zanthoxylum > Zanthoxylum bungeanum. Next base: position 30,573 of record SKCR01038920.1, on the reverse strand, counting down.
TGAAATCCGTTCATAAGATTCTCTGTTTGTTAGTTCAGGACATGAACGATTAGCGCGCAAATTCATAAAAGTTATGAATTAATTTTCACTTGAGAACTATGGAAGTCAAGGATAAAAAAGTAATTGGAGAGGTTAACGGATATTTTATACCTAGCTCCTTTACGAATCTGTTATGGGATCATTGCATAGGTAATGACTATATCAATGGACTAATACTTTGAGTAATTAATTCTATAATTATGAGAGTGCAATTCTGGGTATTTAGTGGAGTTACTGCAGAATTAATAATTTCGTTTGATTAATAAAAGAGTTTATAATTAATCGACGGAATTATTGGAGCTTAGAATTATAGGTCCATCGGTCCCCTCGTCGTCTTCTATCACTGTTCGAACGATTATAATTACGAAGAGAAAAATAATTGGGAATTATTTAAAATAATTATGAATTATTTTACACTCTAATTATTCCATAAAGCTCTTGTTTGGAAATTATAACAAATGTTGTCCTAATACATTTATTAATAGATAATGTATCTATTTATTAATTTATGAAAATTAATATTTAATTAATTTGATTAATTAAATTTTAATTCAATGAGATAATATTTCAAAAGTTGAAATTTTGAAAATTATTTTAATGTACTATCTTTGATAAATTATGAGATAAATATCAAAGGATTTTATTTTGATTTTTTGAAAATTAAAATCAATATCCTTAAAAGATATCCTTGACATTATTTTTGATAATTGAAAAAATAAAAAAAAAAAACGTGAGCTGGAGTTGGTTTTTGTTTTTGAAATTGAGATTTTCATCAAAATTCAAAATTTGAGAGCGACACAATATCAATAACGTGAGTGTGCTGTGTGAAAGAAAAAGAAAAAGGAAATAGTTTTCTTTTGATTTTTCTTGGTTTGGTTTTAAGAAAACTAAAAAGTTTTCTGGTAACAATAAAATCGGATCCGTATTTTCTGGTATAATAATAATAAAATTATTAATTTTCACATGAACAATAAAATCGGATCCGTATTTTCTGGTATATTAATAATAAAATTATTTAGAACTCATGTTAGAAATATACCTGTAGATCTGGATCTGTTTGTAAATCGATTCTTAATTTGAACCACGATCTTCCTCGTATTATCTCCTCACCTCAAATGACACGTGTGGGCGTGGAAATAAATGCGAAGAACACTCTAATTTTTTTGTGAAGGATACGTGTACTCAACACATGAGACGAATCCTTGGTGCTATTTTATTTTTGATTTTCTCAAAACCAAAATCAAGAAAAACAGAAAAATGAAAAACACTTTTTTATTTTCTTCACAGCATTTGCTGTTGTTTTTCTTTTGATTTTTGAATGATCAAAAAGCAATTCTTTTCTTCAAAATAAATTGCTCACGGTTTTAAAGTATTATGCTTTTTCTTGGAGCAATTTTTTCTCCTTTTTGATCCAATCAAAATCATCTCTACAGCTCACGTTTTCTGTTTTAAAAAAATTGTTTCTCTTGATCAACTTTTATCAAAATCAAATTCTTATCAAGCAAATCCATTAAGGATATTATTAATTTTATTTTCAAAAAAAAATTAAAATTAAAATCCTTTGATATTTATCTCATAATTTATCAAAGATAATTCATAAATTATCAAAATTTCATCTTTTGAAATATTATCCTTTTAAATTAAAATTTAATTAATCAAATCATTAAATATTAATTTTTTATAAATTAATAAATAGATACATTATCTATTAATAAATATATTAAGACAATATTTGTCATAATTTCCAAACATGAGCTATATGGAATAATTAGAGTGTAAAATAATTCATAATTATTTTAAATAATTCACAACTATTTTTCTTCGTAATTATAATCGTTCGAACAGTGATAGAAGACGACGAGGGGACCGATGGACCTATAATTCTAAGCTTCAATAATTCCGTCGATTAATTATAAACTATTTTATTAATCAAACAAAATTATTAATTCTGGAGTAACTCCACTAAATACCCAGAATTGCACTCTCAGAATTATAGAATTAATTACTCAAAGAATTCGTCCATTGATATAGTCATTACCTATGCAATGATCCTCCATAACAGATTCGTAAAGGAGCTAGGTATAAAATATTGTTAACATCTCCAATTACTTATTTATCCTTGACTTCCATTAGTTCTCAAGTGAACAATTAATTCATAACTTTTATGAATTTGCGCGCTAATCGTTCAGCTCCTGAACTAACAAACAAGAGAATCTTATGAACGGATTTCATTATATCAGGTTACCATTCCCAACTATTCATTCAACTCATTCCCAAAATACAAGGTTTATGAAATGTAATAAATACAAAACCATATCGAGTAAATTAAAGAATAAATTAATATGATATAGGAGTCTGCTAAATATAATGAATTAAGATCATCACATATATGACCATCATTATGATAAAATTGATGTTCTTTATTTAACGGAAATTATTAGAACTTTTCAATTTTATCTGGTCCTGTACCAATATAATCTTATTATATAAAACACATTCATTTCTATGTCTCTACATAATATAGTCTGGATAGAACTATATCATTCATAAATGGAATGAACTGTATTTATGACTTTGGATTTGAAGATTCCCAACTTCAAATCATAGTCATGGACAAATTTTGATTATTACTCTTTAAATTTTATCCATGCATATATGCATGTAACATTTTCATACACATATATGTTTAATTTAAAGCTACATAAATAATCACGGAATTTTCATGAATTTTATAAAGCAAATCAAAATGCATACATGGAATAAAATAGAATCACAAATTTATTAATCAATCATGTTTCGAACATATTTGCTTGTCGGGCATACAAATCCCAACAAACTCCCACTTGCTCTAAAGCAAATGAGACATGTCTCTAATCCCCAATCCTTCTAGATGCCCCTCAAAACTCTTTGCAGGCAGCGTCTTGGTAAAAGGATCGGATAGATTCTATGCAGATGGAATCTTCAGAATAGCCACGTCTCCGCGTTGCATAATATCCCTAATCACATGATATTTCCGCTCAATATGTTTTATCTCTTGTGACTTCTTGGTTCTTTGGAATTAGTCACTGCACCACTATTATCACAATAAAGTGATAATGGCTTGTCCATATCTGGAACCACTTCCAGATCGGTAAAGAACTTTCGGAGCCAAACCGCTTCTTTGGGAGCTTCACAAGCAGCCATATATTCGGCTTCCATAGTTGAATCAGCAACACATGATTGTTTGATGCTTCTCCAAACTATAGCTCCCCCAACAAGAGTGAACACTGATCCAGATATCGACTTTCGATCATCTGTATCTGATTGAAAATCAGAATCAGTATATCCAATCGGAATCAAATCCCTGCCAGAATAAACAAGCATATAGTTCCTCATTCTCCGTAGATACTTGAGAATATGCTTAACTGCTACCCAATGATCTAATCCTGCATTTGACTGAAAACGACTAACTATTCCCACTGCATAGCATATATCAGGTCTTGTGCATAGCATATCATACATCAAGCTCCCTACTGCCGACGCATATGGAATCCTTCTCATATCTTCTTCCTTTTGGGGTTTTGCATTGAATATCTAACAAGCATCTTGTCAATATACAATGCCTGAGACAGAGCTAGCAGCTTTTTCTTGCGATCTCTAATAAGACGGATCCCAAGAATATAACTTGCTTCTCCCAAATCTTTCATTTGGAATTATTCAGATAGCCAAACCTTTACGTCTGATAATAGTACTAAATTATTCCCAATAAGTAGAATATCATCAACATAAAGTATTAGAAAGACCACTCGCTTGTCCTTGATGAATTTATAAACACAAGATTCATCAGGATTTTGGATAAAGCCATAAGATTTGATCGCCTCATCAAATCTCATGTTCCAAGATCTGGACGCTTGCTTAAGTCCATAGATAGACCTTTGCAACTTGCAAACCTTTTACTTTTCGTCCTTGCTAATAAAACCTTCTGGTTGCTCCATATAGATGGTCTCTTCAAGATAGCCATTCAAAAAGGTTGTCTTGACATCCATCTGCCAAATTTCATAATCATAATGAGCAGCAATGGAAAGCAAGATTCGAATGGACTTCAGCATGGCTACTGGTGAAAAATTTCCCTCATAGTCAACTCCTTCTTTTTGGGTATAACCCTTTGCCACTAGCCTTGCTTTAAATGTCTCTACATTACCGTCCACTCCCCTCTTTCTTTTTTAGATCCATTTGCACCCTATAGGATTTACTCTTTCAGGTAGATCTACAAGCTCCCAGACTGAGTTGGAATACATGGATTCCATCTCAATTTTCATAGCCTCAAGCCATTTCTCTTTGTCATGATCTTCCATTGCACATCTATATGTTAATTGGTCATCTTTTCATCATCAGTGACAGCAACTTGTGTTTCACCATCTTGTCTATATCGAGAAGGTAGTCATACTATCTTCCCACTACGATGAGGTGGTAAGATGTTCTGACTCGAAGATGTGGTCTCATTGCTTTGTGGAACAACAATCCTAGCAGGTTGTTGACTGATCTCATCAGATTTTAATTCCTCCAAGACAATCTTGCTTTGAGGTTTGAAGTCTGTCATATAATTATTCTCAAGAAACGTGGTATTTGTCGACACAAACACCTTATTATCTCGAGGATTATAAAACACACCTCTCCTTGTGCCTTTTGCATATCCTACAAAGAAACAAACTTCAGAACGCATTTCCAACTTTGTTTTCTTACCCATTAGCACGTATGTTGGGCACCCCCATATACGAAAGTGACTCAAACTGGGTTTGTGGCCACTCCATAACTCTAAAGGTGTTCTAGGTACTAACTTAGATGGAACCACATTCAAAATGTAGGTTGCTGTTTGTATAGCATACCCCCAAAACGTTTTTGGAAGTGAAGAATAACTCAACATGGAACGAATCATGTCGAGTAAAGTTCGATTCCTCCTCTCAGCTACACCATTTTGCTGAGGTGTACCAGGTGCAGTTAGTTGGGATAAAATCTCATACTCTAATAGGTGATCTTTGAATTCATTATCAAGGTATTCACCTCATCGATCTGATCGAAGGCACTTGATTGATTTACCTAATTGTTTTTCCTATTCGATTTGGAATTCTTTAAACTTTCCAAAAGTTTCAGACTTATATCTCATTAGGTAAACATAACCATATCTAGAGTAATCATCAACAAAAGTAAAGAAGTACTCATATCCACCTCTTGCTTGTGTAGACATAGGTCCACAAACATCTGAATGTATAAGCTTCAGTGGTTCTTGGGCCCTATTGCCTTTTGCAGAGAAAGGCCTCTTTGTCATCTTACCTTCAAGACATGATTCACAGACTGGTAGAGTACCAACATTTAGTTCTCTTAAAGGACCATCCTTTACAAGCCTATTTATCCTGTCAAGATTTATATGACCAAGTCTTAGGTGCCATAGATATGTGTTATCAGTGTGAGAAATCTTTTGTTTCTTTGTTTTTGGCAATGCAACTTTGAACATTTCAGCATTCAATAATGAATTAAAATTGGGCCTTATTACATATAGCCCATTTTCAATAAAACCAGAACAAATATTTAAACCATTTTTTGAAATAACAATTGATTTATTATCAAAGAAAATGAATAACATTGTTCATAAAGTCGAGAAACTGAAATGAGGTTTCTAGTAAACCCCGGTACAAAATAAACATTATTCAAAAATAAAAATTTATTGTTCTCAACATGAAGTTTTATTTGTCCAACTGCTGATGCTGAAACTAAAGCGCCATTCACAACTCTCAAAGTAAAGTCCCCATCAGCAAGTCTTGTGTAAGAATCAAGCATCTGTAAGAAACAACAAATATGATTAGTCGCTCCTGAATCAATTATCCAGGGTGATAAATCATTTTCAACTAAACAAGATTCAGTAACAAGTAAATCTAATTTACCTTTCTTTTTCTGTTTCAGCTCTTCGAGATACTTCTTGCAGTTTCTCTTCCAATGCCCATCAATTCCACAATGGAAACATTTTCCTTTTGGTTTTTTCTGGGTGGAGCCATTCTTATTTCCTTGACTGTTGTTTGGCTTGTTCTTTTTGCTGTTGTTCCCTGTTGTTTTCTCAGTTTTATTCTTATTTCTCTTTCTCTTCTTAAGAGAAGAGTTAGAGTTAGAAGGTTCAGCAACATTTGCTTCTCCTTTCTTCTCCACAGAAATAGACTCAAAAGTAGTGAGTTCGTTAAGCAATTCAGTTAAATTATAACTCAGCTTATTCATGAAGTAATTGCTTTTGAACTGAAGAAATTGTGGGTTAAGGCTTTCTAAAATCATGCCCACTTGAGTGCCTTCATCTATGGTAGCCCAATTGATTTCTGCCTCATGAATAGTACTAATCATCATTAGCACATGCTCACGAACAGGAGTTCCAGCTTTCATTTTGCAGTTCATGACTTTCTTGACTACTTCATGTTTAACTTGATCAGAGGGTTTTCCAGATTTGAAATTAATGTAATTTTTTTTTTTGCTTGTAATTTTAGAAATACCCAAATTGTCAATCCGGTTAATATCCAATTTATTTATTTTGTGTGAATTATAAAGTGTTTATTCTCATGCATATTTTAAATGACATATAGAATTAGCACAATGCCTACTCTTGCATTATAACATGCCATACATGCATGTGCATTTTCATAAATTTATTTATGATTGTAAATAGTTTATAATTTGATTAAAAACTATTTTCGAATTTTATCGATTAATCGATTAAATAAAATTTGTGAATTAATTTTAAATCGTTAAAATTTGTAATGTCACAAAATTTAGTTCTAAGTATTTATAGTAAATTGTTTATCATGAATAGCTTAGATGTTTCATAATGAATTTAAGTTTTATTAGTAAAGCGGGTAATTTTATTATGAAACAATTATATTAAATCACTAAACTTAAAATAATGAGTGGGAGCGGGTAGTTTGTCAAAATATCCTTTAGTCTCCACCGTTAGTGCAACATCGTGAAATCTAAGTGGGGCTTCGTGATGACTTTAGTTTTATCCTCCCTAAGGAGAGTGTTTGCTTAGGTTAATATCAAGGTTGTACTTCTTACGATAGGATTTATAAAATGTATTTCATAATTAACTTACCCTAAGGTGGTTATTATGAGTTAAATTTTTAAGGATCCAAAACGGTGGGTTACACTCATATAAATATAGTTAAATGTGTTAATTATATTTAGACCAAAAATCGGTATTAATAATTTTTGAAAAAATTTATTAATTGAGATTGTCTCTATTTTAATAAGGTGTTATGATCGACCCTAAGGCAAAATAATATGCTTATTAAATTTTCCGAGGCTATAGTAGTGCATATATATTTAAGTGTTTTGGATATGCATCATGCATCATGATTACTATGCCGAATTTATTTTGAATTTTATGCATGGAATAATTTAGAATATTTTTTAATGATTTCATAAATATGTGAAATCCAATCATATCAATGCTTGCTATTGAAAAATTAACTGGTGATAACTTTGCTAAGTGGAAGTATGACATGAATATAATTCTTGTGCTGGATAACCTGAAGTTTGTCCTGATGGAGGAATGTCCTCCCAAACCTGCTGAGAATGCCAACAAAAATATTATAGATGCCATGAGAATTGGGTTCGAGGAAATGACAAGGCTCGTTGTTATTTACTTACCACTATGTCCAACGTGCTTAAAGCAAAGTTCGAAAAGATAGAGACTGCTTATGAGATAATGGAGTCTCTACAGGGCATGTTTGGCAAACCCTCTGATCAAGCCAAACATGAAGCATTCAGGAAAGTCTTGAACTGCAAAATGGAAGCTGGAACCTGTGTTCGTGAACATGTGCTAATGATGATTAGTATGATTCATGAAGCTGAAATCAACGGTGCAACTATAGATGAATGCATAAAAGTGGACTTAATTTTGGAAAGTCTTAGCTCACAATTTCTTCAGTTCAAAAGATATTACTTTATGAGTAATTTGAGTTATACTTTGACTCAATTACTTATCGAACTCACAACTTTTGAGTCTTTTTCTGTGGAGAACAAGGTAAAAGCAAATGTTGTTGAACCTTCTACCTCTAATTCTTCTTTAAAGAAGAGAAAGAGAAATAAGAATAAAGGTAAGAGTTCAGGAACTGAGAAAACAGCAGGAAGCAGCAGCAAAAGAAACAAGCCAAACAATAATCAAGGTAAATCAGATTTACTTGTTACTGAATCTTGTTTAGTTGAAAATGATTTATCACCCTGGATAATTGATTCATGAGCGACTAATCATATTTGTTGTTTCTTACAGAAGCTTGATTCTTACAAAAGACTTGCTGAAGGGGACTTTACTTGAAGAGTTGGGAATGGCGCTTTAGTTTCAGCATCAGCAGTTGGACAAGTAAAACTTCATGTTAAGAACAATAAATTTTTATTTTTGAATAATGTTTATTTCGTACCGGGGTTTACTAGAAACCTCATTTCAGTTTCTCGACTTTATGAACAATCTTATTCAGTTTCTTTTGATAATAAATCAGTTGTTATTTCAAGAAATGGTTTGAATATTTGTTCTGGTTTTATTGAAAATGGGCTCTATGTAATAAGGCCCAATTTTAATTCATTATTGAATGCTGAAATGTTCAAAGTTGCATTGCCAAAAACAAAGAAGCAAAAAATTTCTCACACTGATAACACATATCTATGGCACCTAAGACTTGGTTATATAAATCTTGACAGGATAAATAGGCTTGTAAAGGATGGTCCTTTAAGAGAACTAAATGTTGGTACTCTACCAGTCTGTGAATCATGTCTTGAAGGTAAGATGACAAAGAGGCCTTTCTCTGAAAAAGGCAATAGGGCCCAAGAACCACTGAAGCTTATACAATCAGATGTTTGTGGACCTATGTCTACAAAAGCAAGAGGTGGTTATGAGTACTTCGTTACTTTTGTTGATGATTACTCTAGATATGGTTATGTTTACCTAATGAGACATAAGTCTGAAACTTTTGGAAAGTTTAAAGAATTCCAAATCGAAACGGAAAAACAATTAGGTAAATCAATCAAGTGCCTTCGATCAGATCGAGGAGGTGAATACCTTGATAATGAATTCTAAGATCACCTATTAGAGTATGGGATTTTATCCCAACTAACTGCACCTGGTACACCTCAGCAAAATGGTGTAGCTGAGAGGAGAAATCGAACTTTACTCGACATGATTCGTTCCATGTTGAGTTATTCTTCACTTCCAAAATCGTTTTGGGGGTATGTTATACAAACAGCAACCTACATTTTGAATGTAGTTCCATCTAAGTCAGTACCTAAAACACCTTTAGAGTTATGGAGTGGCCACAAACCCAGTTTGAGTCACTTTTGTATATGGGGGTGCCCATCATACGTGCTAATGGGTAAGACAACAAAGATGGAAATGCGTTCTGAAGTTTGTTTCTTTGTAGGATATTCAAAAGGCACAAAGGGAGGTGTGTTTTATAATCCTCGAGATAATAAGGTGTTTGTGTCGACAAATGCCACGTTTCTTGAGAACAATTATATGGCAGACTTCAAACCTCAAAGCAAGATAGTCTTGGAGGAATTAAAATATGATGAGATCAGTCAACAACCTACTAGGATTGTTGTTCCACAAAGCGAGGAGACCACCTCTTCGAGTCAGAACATCTTACCATCTCGTCGTAGTGGAAGGATAGTACGACTACCTTCTCGATATAGACAAGATGGTGAAGCACAAGTTGCTATCACTGATGATGGAAGAGATGACCCATTAACATATAGATGTGCAATGGAAGATCATGACAAAGAGAAATGGCTTGAGGCTATGAAACTTGAGATGGAATCCATGTATTCCAACTCTGTCTGGGAGCTTGTAGATCTACCTGAGGGAGTTAATCCTATAGGGTGCAAATGGATCTACAAAAGAAAGAGGGGAGTGGACGGTAATGTAGAGACATTTAAAGCAAGGCTAGTGGCAAAGGGTTATACCCAAAAAGAAAGAGTTGACTATGAGGAAAATTTTTCACCAGTAGCCATGCTGAAGTCCATTCGAATGTAAAAGAAGGTTTTATAAGCAATGACGAAAAGTAAAAGGTTTGCAAGTTGCAAAGGTCTATCTATGGACTTAAGCAAGCGTCCAGATCTTGGAACATGAGATTTGATGAGGCGGTCAAATCTATGGCTTTATCCAAAATCCTTATGAATCTTTTGTTTATAAATTCATCAAGGACAAGCGAGTGATCTTTCTAATACTTTATGTTGATGATATTCTACTTATTGGGAATAATGTACAATTATTATCAGACGTAAAGGCTTGGCTGGCTGAATAATTCCAAATGAAAGATTTGTGAGAAGCAAGTTATATTCTTGGGATCCGTCTTATTAGAGATCGCAAGAAAAAGCTGCTAGCTCTGTCTCATGCATTGTATATTAACAAGATGCTTGTTAGATATTCAATGCAAAACTCCAAGAAAGGTACTTACCTCCCGTCATGGAGTTGTTCTTTCTAAAAGGCAGTGTCCTTCGACACCCCAAAAGGAAGAAGATATGAGCTCGGATTCCATATGTCGGTAGTAGTGGTAGGGAGCTTGATGTATGCAATGCTATGCACAAAGCCGATATATGCTATGCAGTGGGAATAGTTAGTCGTTTTCAATCAAATCCAGTATTAGATCATTGGGTAGCAGTTAAGCATATTCTCAAGTATCTACGGAGAACGAGGAACTATATGCTTGTTTATTTTATTCTGGCAAGGATTTGATTCCGATTGGATATACTGATTCTGATTTTCAATCAGATACAGATGAATCGAAAGTCAATATCTAGATCAATGTTCACTCTTGGTGGGGGAGCTATAGTTTAGAGAAGCATCAAACAATCATGTGTTGCTGATTCAACTATGGAAGCCGAATATATGGTTGCTTGTGAAGCTGCCAAAAGATGCGTTTTGGCTCCGAAAGTTCTTTAACCGATCTGGAAGTGGTTCCAGATATGGACAAACCATTGTCACTTTATTGTGATAATAGTGGTGCAGTGGCTAATTCCAAAGAACAAAGAAGCCACAAGATCAAAAAACATATTGAGCGGAAATATCATGTGATTAGGGACATTATGCAAACGCGGAGACGTGGATGTTCTGAAGATTCCATCTGCAGAGAATCTAGCCGACCTTTAACCAAGACGCTGCCTGCAAAGAGTTTTGAGGGGCATCTAGAAGATTAGGGATTAGAGACATGTCTCATTTGCTTTAGGGCAAGTGGGAGTTTGTTGGGATTTGTATGCCCGACAAGCAAATATGTTCGAAACATGATATGATTAATAAATTTGTGATTCTATTTTACCCATGTATGCATTTTGATTTGCTTTATAAAATTCATGAAAATTCTGTGATTATTTATGTAGCTTTAAATTAAACATATATATGTATGTAAAATGTTACATGCATATATGCATGGATAAAATTTAAAGAGTACTAATCAAAATTTGTCCATGACTATGATTTGAAGTTGGGAATCTTCAAATCCAAAGTCATAAATACAGTTCATTCCATTTATGAATGATATAGTTCTATCCAGACTATATTATGTAGAGACATAGAATGAATGTGTTTTATATAATAAGATTATATTGGACAGACCCAGATAAAATTGAAAAGTTCTAATAATTTCCGTTAAATAAAGAACATCAATTTTATCATGATAATGGTCATATATGTGATGATCTTAATTCATTATATTTAGCAGACTCATGTATCATATTATTTATTTATTCTTTAATTTACTCGGTATGGTTTTGTCTAGTTATTATATTTCGTAAACCTTGTATTTTGGGAATGAGTTGAATGAATAGCTGGGAATGCTAACCTGATATAATGAAATCCTTCATAAGATTCTCTTGTTGTGTTAGTTCAGGACCTGAATGATTAGCGCGCAAATTCATAAAAGTTATGAATTAATTGTTCACTTGAGAACTAATGGAAGTCAAGGATAAAAAAGTAATTGGAGAGGTTAACAGATATTTTATACCTAGCTCCTTTACGAATCTGTTATGGAGGATCATTGCATAGGTAATGACTATATCAATGGACGAATACTTTGAGTAATTAATTCTATAATTCTGAGAGTGAAATTATGGGTATTTAGTGGAGTTACTCCAGAATTAATAATTTCGTTTGATTAATAAAAGAGTTTATAATTAATCGACGGAATTATTGGAGCTTAGAATTATAGGTCCATCGGTCCCCTCGTCGTCTTCTATCACTGTTCGAACGATTATAATTACGAAGATAAATAATTGGGAATTATTTAAAATAATTATGAATTATTTTACACTCTAATTATTCCATAAAGCTCTTGTTGGGAAATTATGACAAATGTTGTCCTAATACATTTATTAATAGATAATGTATCTATTTATTAATTTATGAAAATAATATTTGATTAATTTGATTAATTAAATTTTAATTCAATGAGATAATATTTCAAAAGTTGAAATTTTGAAATTATTTTAATGTATTATCTTTGATAAATTATGAGATAAATATCAAAGGATTTTATTTTGATTTTTTGAAAATTAAAATCAATATCCTTAAAAGTTATCCTGACATTATTTTTGATAATTGAAAAAAAAAAAAAAAAAAAAAAAAAACGTGAGCTTGAGTTGGTTTTTGTTTTTGAAATTGAGATTTTTCATCAAAATCAAAATTTGAGAGCGACACAATATCATAACGTGAGTGTGCTGTGTGAAAGAAAAATAAAAAGGAAATAGTTTTCTTTTGATTTTTCTTGTTTGGTTTTAGAAAACTAAAAAAAAAATAACCTACAGGATTCGTCTCATGTGTTGAGTACACTAATCCTTCACTAAAATTAGAGTGTTCTTCGCATTTTTTTCACGCCCACACGTGCTGTTTGAGGTGAGGAGATAAGACGAGGAAGATCGTGGTTCAAAGAATCGATTTACAAAGAGATCCAGATCTACAGGTATATTTCTAACCTGAGTTCTAAATATTTTTTATTAATATACTAGAAAATACGGATCTGGTTTTGGTTGTTCATATATGTAAAAATTAAATTTTTTCATGTTACCCCACACGATTTCCGCTGCGCATGAACTCTGAAAACCAAGAAATATTATCAGAGCGGTCGTATTTATTCTAGTATATTAATAGAATGATTTATTGTAAATCATTTTAATATGTATGTAAAAGAGTAGGCTATGCATTTTTATGAATTATCATGTGATGGTGAATGTATGGATATTAAACGTTAATTGTATGGTTGACCTTGGGTTAGGATTTTAATTTTTTTTTTGCTTTATATATTGGATATGTAAACCCAAAAATTAAATGGGTATTTTTTTTTGTAATTGTTAATTATTTGTAAGCGTTGGAGATGAAGATCAAGCCAAATGACGGATGACGCAAAAATAATTATTTTTCCAAATTTTTTTGGTTACTGCTGCACTGCTGCAAGAACAGCAGCCTCATGCTGCACATATGTGCAGCATGAGGCTGCTGCACGAGCAGCAGTGAGGCTGCTGCACATGCAGCAGTCTCGCTGCTGCTGTGCAGCAGTTGCCGCACAGTGGCAATTTTAGATTGCCCACTGTGCGGCAATGCTATAATTTTTTTTGGTGAAAGTCACTTGGAATATTATTATAATTTTTTCCAGATTTTGAAATTAATGTAATTTTATTTTTTTCTTTTGTTGTAATTTTAGAAATACCCAAATTATTTATTTTATGTAAATTATAAAATGTTTATTCTCATGCATATTTTAAATGACATATAGAATTAGCACAATGCCTACTCTTACATTATAACATGCCATACATACATGTGCATTTTCATAAATTTATTTATGATTGTAAATTGTTTATAATTTGATTAAAAACTATTTTAGAATTTTATCGATTAATCGATTAAATAAAATTTGTGAATTAATTTTAAATCGTTAAAATTTGTAATGTCACAAAATTAGTTATAAGTATTTATAGTAAATTGTTTATCATGAATAACTTAGATGTTTCATAATGAATTTAAGTTTTATTAGTAAAGCGGGTAATTTTATTATGAAACAATTATATTGGTAATAAAAGACCTTTAATATTGATTTCATGGTCTTTTTCCACTAAGTTTTCAAAACCATTAGATGTTTTCCATATTAAATCCTAAACTTAAAATAATGAGTGGGAGCGGGTAGTTTGTCAAAACATTATTTGGTCTCCACCGTTAGTGCAACATCGTGAAATCTAAGTGGGGCTTCGTGATGACTTTAGTTTTCATCATCCCTAAGGAAAGTGTTTGCCTAGGTTAATATCAAGGTTGTACTTCTTATGATAGGATTTATAAAATGTATTTCATAATTAATTTACCCTAAGGTGGTTATTATGAGTTAAATTTTTAGGATCCAAAACGGTGGGTTACACTCATATAAATATAGTTAAAAGTGTTAATTATATTTAGACCAAAAATCGGTTATTAATAATTTTTGAAAAATAGAGATATTTTGAAAAAAAATATATTAATTGAGATTGTCTCTATTTTAATAAGGTGTTGGTGATCGACCCTAAGGCAACATAATATGCTTATTAATTTTTCCGAGGCTATAGTAGTGCATATATATTTTAGTGTTTTGCATATGCATCATGCCATGCATTATGATTACTATGCCATATTTATTTTGAATTTTATGCATGGAATAATTTAGAATATTTTTTTTAATGATTTCAGAAACATGTCAGATCCATCATATCACTGCTTACTACTACTGAAAAATTAACTGGTGATAACTTTGCTAAGTGGAAGAAAAATATGGAATATAATTCTTGTGCTGGATAACCTGAAGTTTGTCCTGATGGAGGAATGTCCTCCAGAACCAGCTGTGAATGCCAACAAAACCATCAAAGATGCCTATGAAATTGGATTCGAGCAAATGACAAAGCTCGTTGTTATTTGCTTGCTGCCATGTCTGACATGCTTAACACAAAGCACGAAAGGACAGAGACTGCTTATGAGATAATGGAGTCTCTACAAGGCATGTTTGGAAAACCCTCTAATCAAGCTAAACATGAAGCAGTGAAGAAAGTCATGAACTGCAAAATGAAAGCTGGAACTCTTGTTCGTGAGCATGTGCTAATGATGATTAGTTCTATTCATGAGGCAGAATCAATGGGGCTACCATAGATGAAGGCACTCAAGTGGGCATGATTTTAGAAAGCTTTAGCCCACAATTTCTTCAGTTCAAAAGCAATTACTTCATGAATAAGCTGAGTTATAATTTGACTAAATTGCTTAACGAACTCACTACTTTTGAGTCTATTTTTGTGGAGAAGAAAGGAGAAGCAAATGTTGCTGAACCTTCTAACTCTAACTCATCTCTTAAGAAGAGAAAGAGAAATAAGAATAAAACTGAGAAAACAGCAGGGAACAACAGAAAAAAGAACAAGCCAAACAACAGTCAAGGAATAAGAATGGCTCACCCAGAAAAAACCAAATGGAAAATGTTTCCATTGTGGAATTGATGGGCATTGGAAAGAAACTGCAAGAAGTATCTCGAAGAGCTGAAACAGAAAAAGAAAGGTAAATTAGATTTACTTGTTACTGAATCTTTTTAGTTGAAAATGATTTATCACCATGGATAATTGATTCAGGAGCGACTAATCATATTTGTTGTTTCTTACAGATGCTTGATTCTTACACATGACTTGCTGATGGGGACTTTACTTTGAGAGTTTGGAATGACGCTTTAGTTTCAGCATCAGCAGTTGGACAAATAAAACTTCATGTTGATAACAATAAATTTTTATTTTTGAATAATGTTTATTTCATACCGGGTTTACTAGAAACCTCATTTCAGTTTCTCGACTTTATGAACAATGTTATTCAGTTTCTTTTGATAATAAATAAGTTGTTATTTCAAGAAATGGTTTGAATATTTGTTCTGGTTTTATTGAAAATGGGCTATATGTAATAAGGCCCAATTTTAATTCATTATTGAATGCTGAAATGTTCAAGTTGCATTGCCAAAAACAAAGAAACAAAAGATTTCTCACACTGATAACACATATCTATGGCACCTAAGACTTGGTCATATAAATCTTGACAGGATAAATAGGCTTGTAAAGAATGGTCCTTTAAGAGAACTAAATGTTGGTACTCTACCAGTCTGTGAATCATGTCTTGAAGGTAAGATGACAAAGAGGCCTTTCTCTGCAAAAGGCAATAGGCCCAAGAACCACTGAAGCTTATACATTCAGATGTTTGTGGACCTATGTCTACACAAGCAAGAGGTGGATATGAGTACTTCGTTACTTTTGTTGATGATTACTCTAGATATGGTTATGTTTACGTAATGAGACATAAGTCTGAAACTTTTGGAAAGTTTAAAGAATTCCAAATCGAAATGGAAAAACAATTATGTAAATCAATCAGTGCCTTCGATCAGATCGAGGAGGTGAATACCTTGATAATGACTTCAAAGATCACCTATTAGAGTATGGGATTTTATCCCAACTAACTGCACCTGGTACACCTCAGCAAAATGGTGTAGCTGAGAGGAGGAATCGAACTTTACTCGACATGATTCGTTCCATGTTGAGTTATTCTTCACTTCCAAAAATATTTTCGGGGTATGATATAAAAACAGCAACCTACATTTTGAATGTGGTTCCATCTAAGTCAGTACCTAGTACACCTTTAGAGTTATGGAGTGGCCACAAACCCAGTTTGAGTCACTTTCGTATATGGGGGTGCCCAACATAGTTGGAAATGCGTTCTGAAGTTTATTTTTTGTAGGATATGCAAAAGGCACAAGGGGAGGTGTGTTTTATAATCCTCGAGATAATAATGTGTTTGTGTCGACAAATGCCACGTTTCTTGAGAATAATTATATGACAGACTTCAAACCTCAAAGCAAGATAGTCTTGGAGGAATTAAAATCTGATGAGATCAGTCAACAACCTGCTAGGATTGTTGTTCCACAAAGCAATGAGACCACATCTTCGAGTCAGAACATCTTACCACCTCGTCGTAGTGGGAGGATAGTACGACTACCTTCACAATATAGACAAGATGGTGAAGCACAAGTTGTTGTCACTGATGATGGAAAAGATGACCCATTAACATATAGATGTGCAATGGAAGATCATGACAAAGAGAAATGGCTTGAGGCTATGAAACTTGAGATGGAATCCATGTATTCCAACTCAGTCCGGGAGCTTGTAGATCTACCTGAAGGAGTAAATCCTATAGGGTGTAAATGGATCTAAAAAAGAAAGAGTGGAGTGGACAGTAATGTAGAGACATTTAAAGTAAGGCTAGTGGCAAAGGGTTATACCCAAAAAGAAGGAGTTGACTATGAGGAAATTTTTCCCAGTAGCCATGCTGAAGTCCATTCGAATCTTGCTTTCCATTGCTGCTCATAATGATTATGAAATTTGGCAAATGGATGTCAAGACATCCTTTTTGAATGGCTATCTTGAAGAGACCATCTATATGGAGCCACCAGAAGGTTTTATTAGCAAGGACGAAAAGAAAAAGGTTTGCAAGTTGCAAAGGTCTATCTATGGACTTAAGCAAGCGTCCAGATCTTGGAACTTGAGATTTGATGAGGAGGTCAAATCTTATGGCTTTATCCAAAATCCTGATGAATCTTGTGTTTATAAATTCATCAAGGACAAGCGAGTGGTCTTTCTAATACTTTATGTTGATGATATTCTACTTATTGGGAATAATGTAGAACTATTATCAGATGTAAAGGTTTGGCTATCTGAACAATTCCAAATGAAAGATTTGGGAGAAGCAAGTTATATTCTTGGGATCCGTCTTATTAGAGATCGCAAGAAAAAGTTGCTAGCTCTGTCTCAGGCATTGTATATTGACAAGATGCTTGTTAGATATTCAATGCAAAACTCAAAGAAAGGTAACTTACCTTCCCGTCATGGAGTTGTTCTTTCTAAAAGCAGTGTCTTTCGACACCCCAAAAGGAAGAAGATATGAGTCGGATTCCATATGCGTCGGTAGTAGGGAGCTTGATGTATGCAATCCTATGCACAATACCTGATATATGCTATGCAGTGGGAATAGTTAGTCGTTTTCAGTCAAATCCAGGATTAGATCATTGGGTAGCAGTTAAGCATATTCTCAAGTATCTACGGAGAACGAGGAACTATATGCTTGTTTATTCTGCAGGGATTTGATTCCAATTGGATATACTGATTCTGATTTTCAATCAGATACAGATGATCGAAAGTCGATATCTGGATCAGTGTTCACTCTTGGTGGGGGAGCTATAGTTTGGAGAAGCATCAAACAATCATGTGTTGCTGATTCAACTATGGAAGCCGAATATGTGGCTGCTTGTGAAGCTGCCAAAGAAGTGGTTTGGCTCCGAAAGTTCTTTACCGATCTGGAAGTAGTTCCAGATATGGACAAGCCATTGTCACTTTATTGTGATAATAGTGGTGCAGTAGCTAATTCCAAAGAACCAAGAAGCCACAAGAGATCAAAACATATTAAGCGGAAATATCATGTGATTAGGGACATTGTGCAACGCAGAGACGTGGCTGTTCTGAAGATTCTATCTGCAGAGAATCTAGCCGATCCTTTTACCAAGACGTTGCCTGCAAAGAGTTTTGAGGGGCATCTAGAAGGATTGGGGATTAGAGACATGTCTCATTTGCTTTAGGGCAAGTGGGAGTTTGTTGGGATTTGTATGCCCGACAAGCAAATATGTTCGAAACATGATTGATTAATAAATTTGTGATTCTATTTTATTCCATGTATGCATTTTGATTTGCTTTATAAAATTCATGAAAATTTCGTGTTTATTTATGTAGCTTTAAATTAAACATATATGTGTATGTAAAATGTTACATGCATATATGCATGGATAAAATTTAAAGAGTAATAATCAAAATTTGTCCATGACTATGATTTGAAGTTGGGAATCTTCAAATCCAAAGTCATAAATATAGTTCATTCCATTTATGAATGATATAGTTCTATCCAGACTATATTATGTAGAGACATAGAAATGAATGTGTTTTATATAATAAGATTATATTGGACAAGACCAGATAAAATTGAAAAGTTCTAATAATTTTCGTTAAATAAAGAACATCAATTTTATCATAATGATGGTCATATATGTGATGATCTTAATTCATTATATTTAGCAGACTCATATATCATATTAATTTATTCTTTAATTTACTCGGTATGGTTTTGTATTTATTATATTTCGTAAACCTTGTATTTTGGGAATGAGTTGAATGAATAGCTGGGAATGCTAACCTGATATAATGAAATATGTTCATAAGATTCTCTTGTTTGTTAGTTCAGGACCTGAACGATTAGCGCGCAAATTCATAAAAGTTATGAATTAATTGTTCACTTGAGAACTAATGGAAGTCAAGGATAAAAAAGTAATTGGAGAGGTTAACGGATATTTTATACCTAGCTCCTTTACGAATCTGTTATGGAGGATCATTGCATAAGTAATGACTATATCAATGGACGAATACTTTGAGTAATTAATTCTATAATTCTGAGAGTGCAATTCTGGGTATTTAGTGGAGTTACTCCAGAATTAATAATTTCGTTTGATTAATAAAAGAGTTTATAATTAATCGACGGAATTATTGGAGCTTAGAATTATAGGTCCACCGGTCCCCTCGTCGTCTTCTATCACTGTTCGAACGATTATAATTACGAAGAAAAATAGTTGTGAATTATTTAAAATAATTATGAATTATTTTACACTCTAATTATTCCATATAGCTCATGTTTGGAAATGATGACAAATATTGTCTTAATATATTTATTAATAGATAATGTATCTATTTATTAATTTATGAAAATTAATATTTAATTGATTTGATTAATTAAATTTTAATTTAAAAGGATAATATTTCAAAAGTTGAAATTTTGATAATTTATGAATTATCTTTGATAAATTATGAGATAAATATCAAAGGATTTTAATTTTAATTTTTTTTTTTGAAAATTAAAATTAATAATATCCTTAATGGATTTGCGATAAGAATTTGATTTTGATAAAAGTTGATCAAGAGAACAAATTTTTTTAAAACAAAAAACGTGAGCTGTAGAGATGATTTTGATTGGATCAAAAAGGAGAAAAAATTGCTCCAAGAAAAAGCATAATACTTTAAAACCGTGAGCAATTTATTTTGAAGAAAAGAATTGCTTTTTGATCATTCAAAAATCAAAAGAAAAACAACAGCAAATGCTGTGAAGAAAATAAAAAAGTGTTTTTCATTTTCTGTTTTTCTTGATTTTGCTTTTGAGAAAATCAAAAATAAAATAGCACCAAGGATCGTCTCATGTGTTGAGTACACGTATCATTCACAAAAAATTAGAGTGTTCTTCGCATTTATTTTCACGCCCACACGTGCCATTTGAGGTGTGGAGATAAGATGAGGAAGATCGTGGTTCAAAGAATCGATTTATAAACAGATCCAGATCTACAGTTATATTTCTAACCTGAGTTCTAAATAATTTTATTATTAATATACCAGAAAATACGGATCCGATTTTATTGTTCATGTGAAATTTTTTTTGTTACCCAACACGATTTCCGCTGCGCATGAACTCAAAACCAACAAATACAATAATAAGCGTCTCGAAACTGATGTGTTGCTTCATTTTGGCGTGTGCCCAAGATAAAGCTTTACGCTCCCCAAGAGGCAGCCCATTGTCCCAGCCTGACAGCCATTTCTCTACAAGAAACACAGCAGCCCACGCACTGGAATCACATGTTGAAGATGGATGAAATTCATTCCTCCACCTGTTGAACATGTTTCTTCACCTCTATTTAGTTCCTACAAAGACACTCTTTCCTATATCTTCTTTCTTTTTCTTAACAAAACAAATAAACCACACAAGACAACACTTAATGAAACCAAAGGTGTTGATGGTGTTTTCAGGCACTATGTTATTTAAGCATCACGACAGGGGTAAAAAAGGTAATTCACTCCTCAGTCAAAATCATTAATTAAAGGCCGACCCGACCACAAAAGAGCCAAAAGAAACCGAGCACTTAATGATAGGTGACCGACCACTTTTATTCAGATAAACCGAGCATTTTCAGGTCGACAGCAGCATTCTCAGTACAAAGAACCATCATGACCGACCTCATGAAGACCGACCGTATGGCGAGACAAGCTCAAGAAGATGACACCATATTCTTGCGGATAAGATAAAAAAGTTATCCTATTTCACAAGGAAAATTAATGAGTTAGAATCCAAAAAGGAATAAGAAAAATGGAAGCAATATTAGGAGTCCTTACAAAAAGAGAACAATGTTTCGACCAGGAACTCTAGTACGAATAGGAATCTGATTTCTGTACTATTATAAATAGAAGGGCAGAATATGTGTAATGGCATCTGAACGATCAAGCTCTGACTTTGAAAAGAGTGTTTGCGTAATAAAAATATCACCCTGTTTGTGTTCGTGGACGTAGGTCGGATCCAAATCCACCGAACCACGTTAAATCCCCTTGTTTATTGGTGTATTTATCTGTTTTCTGCTAAATTTGCCTTTGGTCCCCCATAACCAAACAAATTCACTATTGAAGGAAGATTTCCTCGGGAGTGATATTCCCATATTGCCCTGAGACCAAAATCCACCGTCAACAAAAGGAAATAGTTCTTTCATGAACACGATTAGAGGAAAGATCCAGATCAATATATAGGATAAAGTCCTCTATGATTTTATCATAGAAATTATTTCCAGAAATTCGAACTCGAGGATAAAGACCTCTATGAACCTAAGCTTGATCTGCATGTTATCATTCTCTTTCTTGATTCTATCAATTTCGTTGCTAAGGTTCTGCGAGTGTTCGTAATGGAAAAAAGATTAAAAAAATAGTGTTAATTCATAATAAAATATATTACTTCATGAAATTATCTTTCAACCCTCCCCACACAAAATGGAAAAAAAAAATAACAGCTTCTTAACAGCTAGAAATATTTTTACACGTATATTATCCTCTAGTTGCACTAAGTTCTTACTCAAAAAAATAATTAGAAAAACCTTGAGTTGCCTCTTATTATAATATTTTTGCAAGGAAAATGAAGGAAAAAGAATATATGGTATTACCAGATCTGTTCATAGATGTTAAATTTTGAATGTTTTTATGTTTCTCTTTCAATAAAAAATAATATAACATGCACCTAAAAAGAGTAATTAAAGATAGATTATTTAAAAAAAAAACACAGAAAATTAAAGTCCTTTATTATTTTATCATTGAAATTATTTCCAGAATTTTAACTCGAGGATAAAGTCCTCTATGATCCTAAGCTTGATCTGCATGCTATCATTCTCTTTCTTGATTCTATCAATTTCGTTGATGAGGTTCTGCGAGTGTTCGTAATGGAAAAAAAGATTAAAAAAATAGTGTTAATTCATAATAAAATATATTACTTCATGAAATTATCTTTCAACCCTCCTCACACAAAACAGGAAAAAAAATAGCAGCTTCTTAACAGCTAGAAATGTTTTTACACGTATATTATTCTCTAGTTGCACTAAGCTCTTACAGAAAAAAATAATTAGAAAAACCTGAGTTGCCTCTATGAATGCATTAGCAGGTTTAAATTCCCTATAATAATTATCATAATATTTTTGCAGGGAAAAGAATATATAATATTACTAGATCTGTTTATAGATGTTACATTTTGAGAGTTTTTATTTTTCTTTTTCAATAAAAAAACAATATAACATGCACCTAAAGAGAGTAATTAAAGATAGATTATTTAAAAAAAAAAATACAAACATATCATGTTTATAGATCTGTTCATAGACTCAAAGGTTTCATGTTCCTTTACATGTTTTTAGCAAAGAAACCCTATCATTTGATCCATTAATGGAATTGCAGATATATAATTTGAAATTAAACATACCTCATGCTTATCATCCCACAACTTCTTGCCTGACTTATTCTGATACCCTTATAAAATCTCTGACATTCTTCACAAAAAAAAAGACCCCATCAATTACATGAGTTTAAAATCAAAGAAATGATTTTGAAAAATTATTTGGTATATGGAATGGAAGCAGTAATGCCTTGTGGGGATACAGAACTTCTGTGAGAACAGAAACAGGAGCCACGCCTTACTCTTTGGTATATGGAATGGAAGCAGTAATGCCGGTGGAAGTTGAGATACAATCCATGCGGGTTTTAGCAGAAGCAGAACTGCCTGAATAGGAATGGACCTCGCAGAGATTTGAACAGTTGGCGTTGATGGATGAGAAGAGGATGAAGTCCTTGCATCACATGCAGATATATCAGAAGAGGTTGGCTCGAGCATTCAATAAGAAGGTGCGTCCTATCAAGATCAAGAAAGGTGATCTAGTGCTTAAGCAGTCGAAGCCGTCGACGACAGACCCGAGAGGAAATTTCAGGCCGAATTGGGAATGATCATACATCGTTCGGAAGGTAATGGGAAATGGAGCAGTGAGACTATCAGATTTGGAAGGGAATGAGTTCACCGAGCCGATCAATGTTGACAGATTGAAGCTGTATTTTACTTAAGGGACAGAAGATTGGATAGTCACCCACAGAAGATCTAACCCGATGGGAAAAGGAAACTCATGCATGCATGCATACACGTAACCCATTTTTGCATTCCTTTTTGGTGTTGCTTTGTTTTGTATTCACAGGTTTCGAAGAAAAGAAAAGCGGCAAAGACAAACCAATCAGAAAATAGCAAAAGCACTGTACTGGATTCGGGTAGTAATCCTTGGGTCTATGCCCACATTAGTATCAGAATCGGAAGGAATCCCAGGGATGAGGCCCATATGAGTTTGAGTTTCAGGGATGGATCCATGGGGGCGAAGCCCACGTTGTTAGGAGATGACAGAAGAATTCTGTGGAATAAGTGTGAAAAAAAAAGAGAGAGAGAGAGATCTTTGATAGTTAGACATATTTCCGGTGATGACATTGTGTGCTATGAGGAGAAGCCTTAGAAACGAGAAGTACGAGACGTGCTATTGTCCGGTATTCTGAATGGATTGAACTTGGCTAGACACATGAAGCACTTGATAAAGGTATCTCAACAGTAGAAGCTGGAGCGGTTGATGAGATGACTAGTTGAAGAGATGGTGGATCGGTGAATGACCGTTTGCTTGGATGTCCACCCTAGTTTACGTACGCTACGATACATGATATGGTTGGAAATAAAGAAAGACAGTCTTTGTGATGAGTGGTAAATCTATCACTATTTTTCACTCATTTAACCTAATATTTTGTATAGTTTCTTGAGTTTTGTGAATATTTTGATGTGTTTTGTGTTATTTTGTAGATAAATAAAGTTTCTGGACATTCTGGAGGTGATTTGGAGCAAAAACGGTGAAAATTGGCAAAAAAATGGCATCTGGACACATGTCACCACCACATATTGCCGACATCAAAAGTCAATTGCCGACATAAGACTTACACATGGCATGATCTCGCGCCTATAAATTCAGCTCGATGTTTCAGTTATAGATGTACCATTTTCTCTCAATTTTCTGATGTGAATAAGGTAGTTCTCTTCTTAGTTCTTTAAGTTTTGTAATAGTAATAGTAATTACGTTCTGTAAAAGTAATTTTTACTTTTGTAATAGTAATAGTAATTTACTTTTGCCTCTTTACTTTTACAGTTTTACTATTCAACCATAAGGAGGTAACTTCCCTCTGCTATGGTGAAAGGTAATTCTTTTACTATTGCTACTTAGATTATTCACCCATAATTATAATATATTCAATGTTTTAAATTGGACTTAATAAGGATACCGCCAGATTGGTCGGTTGGTAATTTAATTTTCATTCCGCCTATATGGCTGGTTGTTTTCATTCCGCCTTTATGGCTGGTTGTTTTCATTCCGCCTATATGGCTGGTTGTTTTCATTTCACCTTTATGGCTGGTTGTTTTGATTCCGCCTATATGGCAGGTTATTTTGATTCCGCCTTTATGGCTGGTTTATGGAAAAATGATTCCGCCTTTATGGCTGGTTGTTTTTAAATTGACTAAATCAAGATACCGCCTATATGGCTGGTTGGTAATGTTTTGCAGAGTTTATATTATGTTATGGGAGATATCTAAATAGTATATAGTAGAAGTAATTCCTTTACCTTAGATTTTTTTTATTGTAATTTACTCTTCAGCATTTATTTTACCGCATTTACCTTTCACAATTTTACTTTATGTCTTTTAAGTTCTAGCCCTAGTTATGAGTCATAGTTAAGTTAGTTATCTAGGGTTGTGATGAATTTCAATATCAACGGTTTATAAGGGTTAGATTATAGTTTGGGTAATGTTAAAATTTATTTATTGAGTCTTAATCTTAAAGCTTTTTATTAACTGGCCATTAATAAAATTGATTAGGTAAACTTAAAATGAACTAGATATTGAGATTTTAAGTTTAAGACCTTAGACTCAATAGCCTACGATCTTCCTTGAGGATAGATAACCCTTTAATAGATTTCCTTACAGGATAGGAATATACCTGTTGGGCGGGGGTAGCCATAATTGGAACTTAAACTTAATGAATCTAGGTAATTTGGTTGACATAGACATATGGTTCAATTGAATTATACTAGGTATTTGTAATTGACCATTGGAAGAGACTTTTACATAATTTAGTGTTCTAGGTTAATAAATTGATATATTACCCAAATATAAGATAACTTCTTCATCTTTTAAATAATATTGGAATAAATCAAAACCCTGGATAGTTTTTATAATTTGAATTTCCACCAATTTACTTAAGCAAAATTTATTTACTTGTTTTAAATTTAGAATCATCACCTTTTTCCAATCAAATCAAACAAACCATTAGATACTCGTAATCAGATAACCTAATAAAAATTAATAAGTTAGTTATTAAGTCCTCGTGGGATCGATACTTTTTATACTACTTGAACAATACGTGCGCTTGCGTTATACGCGTGTGTAAGCACCGGTCAAGTTTTTGGCACCGTTGCCGGGGACTTATTTATCTTTTACTATTAGTTTAGGGGTTAGATTCGTTACTTGTATCTTATTTTTCTTTTTTACTTATTGTTTTTGTTTTCTTGTGTTTAAGGTTCTCAGACACTTAATGAGACGAGCCAGAAGCTTTGAAATCCATCCGCTTGACCCTGAGATTGAAAGAACCATCAGACAGTTGAGAAGGGAAAGGCGAGAAGGCCAAGAAGCAATTGTTAACATGGAACCTGAACCTTTGGAGGTTGCACCACCAATTCCCATTCGAGACAGAACCATCCGATGGTAGATGGCCTCATTTCATGTATTGTACTTCCTCCCTTACCAGAAAATGTGGGTGATATCAAAACTTGCATTCAGATGATTCAGCAATCAGTTCAATTTGGGGGAAATGCAATTGAAGATCCTAATGCTCACATCAGTAGCTTCCTGGAAGTTTGCGGCACTTTCAATTACAATCGAGGAGCTGAAGAAGCAATGAGACTGCGGGTTTTTCCATATTCCTTGAAAGACAGAGCAAAAGCTTGGCTACACTCACTACCAGCTGGTTCCATCACTACATGGAACACTCTAGCCACCAGATTCCTTGCAAAGTACTTTCCACCAGCCAGAACAGCAAAAATGAGGAATGACATCACATCTTTTAGACAACAAGATTCGGAAACTCTTTACGAAGCTGGGAAAGATACAAGGATTTGCTCTGGAATGTCCTCACCAGGACCGACACAAATGAGCTTCCAAAATGGCTCAAGTCCAAACTTTCTATAATGGACTTTCTGGATTGATGAGAACCACAATTGATGCTGCTGCTGGAGGAGCTTTAATGTCAAAAGGAGAAGATCAAGCCTGGGACCTAATCGAAGAGATGGCCATAACAATTCCATTGCCAACAGAAATGAGCCTGATTCAAAGAATTGCAGGAATTTATAAAGTTGGAGCCAACACACAAACGTCAGTGCCAAGCTGGATGATGAGTGGTATTTATATCACTA
Organism: Zanthoxylum bungeanum; assembly: GCA_019454045.1. Classification (NCBI taxonomy): domain Eukaryota; kingdom Viridiplantae; phylum Streptophyta; class Magnoliopsida; order Sapindales; family Rutaceae; genus Zanthoxylum; species Zanthoxylum bungeanum. The sequence goes on along the minus strand of SKCR01038920.1, from coordinate 3,576 downwards.
TTTCCCACTCATTAAACTTATATTTTTGTATAGTTTCTTGAGTTTTGTGAACGTTTTGATGTGTTTTTTGTTATTTTGCAGATAAATAAAGTTTGGACAGCACTGAAGGCAATTTGGGGCAAAACCGGACAAAAATGCGTCAACAGGGATATTTCAGTCTTTTGCGCGTCGCGACGTCCATACCTTCAGCGTCGCGACGCCCAGCGTGAGCCGAATATGCTAACGTGCGCCAGGTCAACGGTCAACCATTTGAAGAAGTTTGACTTTGCTAAAATGCGCCGTGCCACGTGTCATCATCACACAGCCGATCTACTAACATGCGCCGTGCCATATGTCATCATCATATGCAGCGGACACTCAGACTTGACATGTGTCGCCTCATCATCAGCCATGTCAGCGGTCAAAGAGTCAACTTCTCCATGTGTCACGCCACGTCATCAGCCACGTCATAAGGTCAACCAAGTCAATGTGCCACGTCAGCCTCAGCCAATCAGAACGTGACACATGTCGCCACGTGTCGCAATCCTATTGTGCCAACAGTTGATCTCAGCCGCCTTGCCACGTCATCGCGACGTCAGCATGACGTCATCAATGATGTCATCACAATAATTGAGATATAGCCGCCTTGACACGTGTCGCGTGAATAGTCAGCCGCCTTGCTACGTGTCGCCTCATCATCGTGCCATGTCGACAAATCCAGCGTCGCGACGCTGAGGTCATTGGCGTCGCGACGCGCGAACAGTGAAAATTTTTCCTATAAATAGAGCGCGAAATTTCAGATTTCAGTACACCTTTCTCTCTCACTCCTTCTATGTAATTAGGGAGTTTCTCTCTCTCTAAGTTTCGTTTTTAATTTTTAGTTTTTACTTTTGTAATAATTTTAATTACTTTTTTTAATAATAGTAATTTACTTTCTTATTTTACAGTTTTTACTATTCACTATGAGGAGGTAACTTCCCTATGCTAGGGTGAAAGGTAATTATTTTACTATTGCTATTTAGATTAATCTCCCTTAAAAATAGAATTTACTATTTAAAATTCTGATTAATAAAGGATACCGCTATATTGGTCGGTTGGCAATTCAATTTATCTGGTTTAAACCTGACTAATCAAGGAAACCGCTATATTGGTCGGTTGGTAAATTATTTTCTGTTGGTTTAAACCTGATTAATCAAAGATACCGCCAGATTGGTCGGTTGGTAAATTTATTTTGGTACCGCCGCCTTTATGGCTGGATTATGGACAAATATTACCACCTATATGACTGGTCTGACTTAATTTGACTTAATCAGGATACCGCCAGATTGGTCGGTTGGTAAATAATATCACAAGTTTATATATTATTTTATGGGAGATATCTAAATTAGTAGTAGTAAAAGTAATTCCTTTTGCCTTAGCATTTTATTTCATTTGTAATTTACTTCAGCATTTTACTCACCGCAATACTTTTCAGCATTTTCATTTTATGTCTTTTAAGTTTTGACTAGCCCTAGCTATGTGTCATAACTAAGTAAATAATCTAGGGTTGTGATGAAATCCAATATCACCGGTTTATAAGGGTTAAATTATAATTTGGGTAATATAAAGATTTATTTATTGAGTCTTAATCTTAATGCTTTTTATTAACTGGCCACTAATAAATTTGATAAGGTAACCTAAAATGAACTAGACATAGGGATTTTAGGTTTAAGACCTCAGACTCAATAACCCACGATCTTCCTTGAGGATAGATAACCCTTTAATAGATTTCCTTACAGGATAGGAATATACCTGTCGGGCGGGGGTAGCCATAATTGGAATTTAATCTTAATGAATCCAGATAATTTGGTTGACATAGACATATGGTTCAATTAGGTTAAATGGATATTTGTAATTGACCATCGGAAGAGGCTTTTACAACATAATTAGTGTTCCAGGTTAATAAATCAATATTTTACCCAACATAAGATAGTAACTTCATCTTTAAATAATATTGGAATAAATCACAACCCTAGATAGTTTTTAATATTGAATTTTCTTAAAATCAACCTTAAAACAATTCATTTACTTGTCTATTTATAAATTTAGAATCGTCACCTTTTCAAATCAATCAAACAACCTGTTAGATACTAGTAATCATTTGACCTTATAAAAATTAATAGATAAGATTTAAGTCCTCGTGGGATCGATACTTTTTATACTACTTGAACGATACGTACGCTTGCGTTATACGTGTGTGTTTACGCCGGTCAAGTTTTTGGCACCGTTGCCGGGGACTTAGTTATCTTTTACTATTAGTTTACGGGTTAGATTTGTTTACTTGTATCTAATTTCTTTTTACTTATTATTTTTGTTTTATTGTGGTTCAGGTTCTCAGAAACTTCATGAGACGAACCAGAAGCTTTGAAATCCGACCGCTTGACCCAGAAATTGAAAGACCCATCAGACAGTTGAGAAGGGAAGGCGAGAAGGCCAAGAAGCCTTAGTCAACATGGAACCTGAACCTTTGGAGATTGCACCACCAATACCCATTCGAGACAGAACCATTCCGGTGGTAGATGGCCTCATTTCCTGTATTGTTCTTCTCCTTTACCAGCAATGCGGGTGACATCAAAACTTGCATTCAGATGATTCAGCAAACAGTTCAGTTTGGAGGAAATGCAACTGAAGATCCTAATGCTCACATCAGCAACTCCTGGAAGTTTGCGGCACTTTCAATTACAATCGAGCATCAGAAGAAGCAATGAGACTACGAGTTTTTCCATACTCCTTGAAAGACAGAGCAAAAGCATGGCTACATTCATTACCAGCAGGTTCTATCACAACTTGGAACGCTCTAGCCACAAAATTCCATGCAAAATACTTTCCACCAGCCAGAACTGCAAAGTTGAGAAATGACATCACATCTTTGTACAGCAATATTCAGAATCCCTGTACGAAGCTTGGGAAAGATACAAAGATTTGCTCCGGAAATGTCCTCACCATGAGATTCCAAAATGGCTTCAAGTCTAAACTTACTATAATGGACTTCTGGACTGATGAGAACCACAATCGATGCTGCTGCTGGAGGAGCTTTGATGGCAAAGGAGAAGATCAAGCCTGGGACCTAATCGAAGAAATGGCCAACAACAATTCCTTATGGCCAACAGAAAGGAGCATTATTCAAAGAATTGCAGGAATCTATGAAGTTGGAGCTAATACAGCAGTCAACACCAAACTAGATCAGATATGCAAATTCATGGAGACTCTTACCACTGGATCCACAAGTTCACCATATGGAGGAGCACCAGAACCGAACCAACTTGAAGAGACGGTGAATTATGTCCAACAATTTCAACAGACAGGGGAACAATCCATATTCCAACACTACAACCCAGGGTGGAGGAATCATCCTAATTTTTCATGGAGCAACAATTTAGGGAAAAAGAACTATCCACCACCGGGATTCCAGCAACAGAATAAAGGCCAGGAGCAGATAAATGAAACAGTAATGGCAAGAGATGCTAGCTCAATAAAAAGATATGAAGCTATGATTCAGATTAAATCAGCTTCCATCAAAGCACTGGAGAATCAAATTGGACAACTGGCCAATGCTCA
>SKCR01038919.1:0-97259 GCA_019454045.1 Zanthoxylum bungeanum | reverse complement strand
TTGATTTTGAGCATGTTTAATGAAATTGGATGATTTAGAATGCTTGAATGTTGTTTAATTGATGATTGATTAGATCAATTTGATGAAAAGTGTTTGGAACAATTTTTCCCCAATTTGCTTGTGATGGCCGAATTTGATAGCTCCCTAATGTCTTGGATTTTTGATTTTTTGTTCATTGGATGACTTGAAATCATTTGGGGATGTTGAATTTTATGTTTGATTGGGTTCAATTCGGATTGAATTTGATTTGGGCATATTTTCCCTTTGGCCGAGACTCTTGAAGCATGAAATTGGGTTTGATTTTGATTTATTTATGTTGGACATGATTAATTGATGTTAAGCATGATTAATTGGACAAATTGATGTTTTGGAAACTTTGATTTGGGCAATTAATAATGCTATACACTTTAGGTAATTTAATTGGAAATTTGGAATATTTGGAATTAAATTATTGGGCTTTAAATTGGATTTGGGCTTTCAAAGTGTTGTTGGGTTTATTGGACTTTGTTGTACAAAGTTGGTTTAGGAAAATTGGTTGGATCCAATTAGGCCCAAAACCGCTTCCAAAAGGCCCAAATGCGACTAATGAACCTTTAACGTTTAATTGGGCCTAATGGGCCTAAATTAATTTATGGGCTTATGGGGTAACTCCCGGATTGGATTTTGGTTTTCGGTTTGACCCGAGTTGACCAAAAGTCCACGCCTCAAGAAATTAATTAAAAGCCCATTAGACTTTAATTAAATTAATATTGGATATTAATCGGGCTTTGAGACCGTAACGATTAAATTTGGAATTTAAGTCGAAAAAGGTTATTTATAAGTGTAATATTTAATTTGGAATTAAATAATGAATTAGAATAAATACGTATTAATTGGATTTAATCATGTAATTTAATTTAATTAGTAGAAATCGTACTTTGAGTACGTGTTTCGCAATGAGTTTGACTTGAAACAAAATCAATCTGTTTGAACATTGGATGATCACTAATTATCAAGATTAATTAATTGGATTAGATTGATTGATAACATGCTTGTATGAATACATGGTTGTGATGTTTGAATAATGTATATCGGATGGATATTAGCCGGGTGGGGCGATTTTAGAAATTGTTGTAATAAATTTGATTTATTAAATTGGACCCGCGTGTCCAGCTTATCTCCTATTTCTTTGTATTCTCTTCTCACCGATTCCCCTCCATGTAAATGAGGTTTCTTTAGAAGTGTAGTGTAACGGGTAGAAGAAAATTTGTGCTAGCGGGGAGAGAGAAAGTGAGAGATTTGATCTAGGATCAATGTGTGTAAAATATCCATCCGCATATCATTATTATTTTACATATGCGCTTTATTATGTGTTTAGAATGCATGTTTAAGGGTGTATGATGATGAGACCTTAACAAAGATAATTAAAATTGGTAGTCAATTTGCACGCGAAAAACCCTCGTTAAATATCAAGCGTTATTTTCCTTCCATTGAGTGATTCTTACTCAAGATCCGAGATTGGCAGGGGTTGTTGGCCAAAGTCAAGCCCTTGTCGTCGAAGATGTGTTTGAATCACGAGGCTTTGTTCCATATTGGTGTCGTGTCCAAGTTGTGGTTTGTTGGCCAAAGTCAAGACCACTCTTGTCCATTGACATTGATTACGAAGCTTCCATGTCAATGGGTCCGCGCTTGACTGGGATCACTAGGTTTGTTGTGCCAAAGCCAAGGCCTAGTTGATTCAGAGGAAAAAGGTTAGGGTATACATTCGATGTATAGGCATATATAAGATATATCTTTGGGACTTGGATGTCCACCTACTGGATCTAGGAGTTGGATGAGATCCAATTGATCTTAGAGATCTACCTAGTTAATTATCATACAATTTGTTGGCCAAAGTCAAGATTGTGTGATATTTAACGGGATCCTAGCCCACTAGGAAACACGGTATCCCGAGTACTCGACAGAGGGTTAGAGGCTCGACGAAAAAATAGTGGGAGGTAAGAATTGAATTTGCAATACTCGTTCAATTACTCGGCATACGCGCTCATTTAAATTATTTCGTCATTAGATTAAATGTTAGTTGGACTAATATTTAAAATGTTGTTTTAATAAACAGTTGGACTGTATTATACTTGATTATATATAATTGGATTATATTAATCAATATATTTGAATTAATTAATTTCAGTTACAGTTGATTTTATAATTGGATTATAGTAATCAATGTAATTGAGGTTAATTAATTTGGATTATATTTGATTATATAGTTGGACTATTATAATCATTATAATATGTATAGTACCACTAATCGTTGATTAAATAGTTGGACTATTGTAATCAAGATAAAATTGAAAAGTTGGATATTTAAAATATAATCTGGGATTAAAATATTTTAAATAATTGGGAATAAATAATAGGTTACTTTATTTGATTAAAATAACTTATTATACCTTAAGCCCAAAATTAAGCAAAATAAGTAGAGCATAAAATCTTTGGAAGATTTATGTGATGATGACTTTAATGCTTAATTTAATATACTTGTCATAAATCTATTTAGATTTAAGAAGTATTAAAATTGCAATTTATAATTCTTGGAGAATTAATTGACTATTATAGAGGAGATAAAGTCAAAGTTTGCAATTGGGCATGTAGCATGAGGTGCACATCATTTCGATATTCTAAAAAACCAAGGCTTGGCCTAAGGTTTCTGAAATATTGAAAAGGATAATTGACATATCCCAAAGTGACTACCATTTGGATATGGCAGACACGAAGGAATTAAAGAAAGGGCGAGGCTCTAACTTTAAAAATATTGTCTTAGTTATGTTCAAAGCTAGTATTGAATTAGATTTTAAATACTTAGTGTGGTACATAAAATATATGTATTGATGTTCAGAATCCGCTATGAGCTGGATACTGACTTCAAGCCGAGATTTCTCTGCGAATCGGAAACGGGACGAAAGTCGCTGTTTCGACCGTAGATACCTAAGTTTAGGAACTACCATTTGGGTGTGTACTTAAATTAGGAACTGTTATAATGTAACTAGTTTGACTAGAGACATTATCTCTATATCAGTGTTTAATCCGTTGCAGATAAAACCTTTATATTATAGAACACTAAGTGTTTTAATATAAAGATGATACTGAGATAAATACATTAGATGTAAATAACAGAATTTATATTTTGAATATAAATAAAATCTCAAACATATAAAATGACAAATAAATAGCTCAAATTGATTTGATCAATAGAGACTTATTTGTGGCATTGTTGTATAGGACACAATTTAACGAGACTCGTATATCCACACTTTTGAAGAGTGGGTACTAGGACTGATTTGACTATTCAAATAAGGTCTGCGAATATAGTTTATTAGGTAAAGTACCTAAAATACTATTTACTTGGTAATAGTAAAAGGGCCACCGATCTGTTAGCCCTATTCATGGTGAGTAAGTGGGCCATGTCTAGCTAGGCTAGATGTAGATATGAATATTTCGTGACTTAACGGATGTGGCATCACGTTATGGTTATGTGTTTCTTTTGAAGAACACAAATCAGAAACTTTTAGAGTTTCGACATGAAATAGACAAACAGATCGGCTATAGTATTATACCGTCACGGTAAGACCGTATTGGAAAAATACTTAAATAGTAAGTTTCATATGTACTTGAAAGAGTATAGTATTCTTTCAAATGAGGATCCTCCGGAACACGTCAAAGTGACGGTATGTCCGAACGGATTAACCGAATCATGTTAGACATGATAAGATTAATCAAGAGTCGCTCTAAGCTACCATTTCCTTCAACGGATAAGTTTTAACAGTGCAATAACTTATTTAGAATAAGGTTCCATATAAATCTGTTTGACAGATGTCATATAGGATATGAACAGGGAAGAAACAAGGTTTCTCATTCCTGATAATTTGGGTGTAGCCAGGCATAACGTTTGGATGATACCAAACTAAGGACCCAAATTGGATAAGTGCCAATATAGGTTATCCTAAGGGAAACCATAAGTATAGTATTTATAAATCTCACATGAGAACAATGTGATTGTTGCTCACCATGCGGTTTTTCCTGAGAGGAATACCGATATGCAGTGGTCAGTTGGAGGATAGTGATACTCGATGAAATCGGAGTAATATTGTTCAAGGCACAAGGTCCGTAATGGAACACAAATAGTTCATCAATGATGAATCTGTACCATTAATCTTCGAATACACAAGAACTGAGTAGATCGGATAGAGTCAGATAACAACCTAGGTTATGGGTTTCTGATCTAACCTCATAAAGATGTCAATCTTATGAGGTATATCCATCGACTACGTTTTGAGGAAGTGAACGAGGTATCGACTCCCTATTATGGCAAAGTGTCATGAGTCCAAAATGGATTCCATGTATAATAACTATTTTGGATACTAGTTGTTGTACCACAAGGCAGTGTGCCTATTGGTACATTAAACGTCTTCAAGGAAGACATACATGGAAGGCAACATACCAACGTACAAAGCTGGGCTTTTGACGGAAAGGTATCGTTATCAACATTGTGTAATAACGATTCAACCTTTTACCTGTTGCCATGGTAAATCCATTTTGAAGATGCTTGATTGTTGATAACTGCATATTTCATTTATGAAATGTGTCAGTTGCAGATCAAAATCGCTTTCCTGAAAAGGAAACCTTTTGGAGGATGCTTAAACATCCTGACGATTTTGTATAACCGACAAACAAGGTTTGCGGGTTATTCGATCCATGTTTGGATTAATGCAAGCATAAGGTTCTTGGAACTGTCGTTTGAAAATAATCATAATGGTTATGATTTGACTCAAAACGAAATAATTCTTGTGTATATAAGGAGGTTAGTGGGAGAGGGCACTGACAATGAAATTCCCATAAAGCAATTGGTGAAAGCTTGGCTTTCATAGATATTCTTTCATAGAAATTCTCCGTAGAATTCTGGGGAGAGTAACAACCTTTATTCAAGGAATAAAGATCTACAGGGATAGATTTGGAGTTGTTAACACTCTCTGGAAATTGTACATTTAAAATGTACTTGTATTGGTGTCTCATACGCTTCGAGCATATGGAGTCACAATCGGGTCAATCCAAGTGATAGTCACTGGATTGAAGATTAAGAACATCTGTTAGTATCTGAGAGAACTAAAGATGTTGTCTTAAACTATGGAGATGGAGAACATGAAGTGACTAGGATCACTGCTGCAAGTTTCCAAACCGGTAAATACTACGGTACTATAAAAGTTTGAACACTGGGACAGTGAGCTGGAAATATTCCGAGCAAGATAACTGTTGCCGAATTAACAACAAATGCGGATTATTGCTGCAGCTGAGGCAGCAATAGAAGCCATTTGGATCGATAATAAATCTAATTAAATTAGATATAGTTCTTTTAGCAGCTGAGCTAGGCGTCAGCACAGGCTAAGGAATTAAAGGTCTCATCGACGATCCAGATATATACTTCTATATCATCTGATTCATTCGGATCATACATCGTGGCGATGTGATGATCGTATAAATCGCGTCAGAAGATATTACGCAAATCCGCTGACGAAAACCTTTGCTCACCAATTTGAGCGAACTGTACATAGTTCGGGTGTTAGACACTCGAGTGACTGGCTATGTGCCAAGTGGGAGATTGTTGGACAAAATGACCCATAGCGTCACTATTTGTACAGATCACGGTGTTGTACAAATTAACTATGTGACAAGGGAATTGCACTCTCATCATTTGTGATTAGATCACCATAGATATGTAAATGAAGAGAGGTCCCTATGATTAGTTCCAGGATTGACAATGATATGAGACAGTATCAGTCCACGAAGGATTAATCATTGAATATCCCTAGCCGGAGTATTATCGAGACAGGACATCGATAATGCGGAATAGGCTAGTATTGCACTTGTGCGCGTTGTGAGGGCACGACCGCATAGTTCTCATATATTTAAGTATTGGATACTTATGCAAGTGCGATAGGAGGTTGTGTTTCACCGATGGTACGGGAAACAGCTTCGCTCTGGATAGACCCCTCGGAATCCCATTGGTATTATTATGACTATGTGTCTATGGGAGGCCGAAATCAAGGTAGGTGTGTATGGTCTTAACCTGAGACTTACATCGCTAATACTTACGATAATCGATAGACTTTGGTCTTGGTGGTACATGGCTTTAACCGTTCTACGTACACCACTTCTGGGTTTACCAGAGAGTCGTAGTGTATTGGGTGTGATGTCAAGACGGAAATATCACTTCAGTCATATTGAAGATGAGATGATGTCACGCAGGATACGGTATTAGTGCTCTTAAGTGTTGCGCAACCATCGGGATATTATGACTAGGTCATACATATCCGATTATAGAGACTAGTTACCAAATATCCGACATGTGCTTCGGACGGGGCAGACACTTATCCAGCCCCAGCCCTAGCACGTGACTATCCGATACTGGGCCGATATACACAATACTACGGTATACTACGCTTGATACAGATCTATATATTCCTGTAAGAATATTTCTGGAGAATTGGGTAGGCATGGCGCTTTGCTAGAAGCCAACATTGTCTTGTAAATCGGTATAAACGTAGTACGAGGTACTTACGTGTTCGGAAATCCGACGACCGTATTTACTGCCAACATATCCGGAGATCTCATGGGTCGCTTCCTGAAGATTCACCGATGATGTATAACTCGCACTTAATTAATCTAGGATTAATTAGAAGAGAGAGAAAATTAATCTGGGATAAATCACGGAGATATTTTATCTGGGATAAAATATTAATTAAAGAGAGAGAACGATTAATTTGGAATTAATCGATAAAATAATATATTTGATATATTATTAGAAATTGGATTTGACGCGGAATTAAAATTAGATTTTAATTCGGGCGAGTGAATTAATTTAGAATTAATTCGTTAGCGACGTGAATAGTGATTTCGCTAGGCGTAATCATTTAATTACGACGCGACGAAAAATTCGTTAATTTGGAATTAGCAAACCCGAGCCCGGGATTATTTGCGAGCGCATTCGCATTTCGAATTCGAGTGCGGCACGCAAGTCAAATCGTGCGTCAAATCGCTAGTCACATCAAGCGTCGAATCAAATGTCACTTTGAGTGATATGACATGTTGTCACTTGATTGAGTGATTGGTAGAAGTTGAAAAAGCAACTTTTGCTTTTACTTTTGACTTTAGCATTTAATGTAAAGTTAAAAGAATTGGTAATTGTTTTTTTATAATTTTAGAAATTATAAAAAACTAAATACATTTCTTTTTCTTTACTCTCTCTTTCCACCTTTACGTATTCTCTCTTTTCCCTCTCATTTTCTTCTTCCTTCTCCTCACGGTTTTGGAAACCGATTCTTGTTCTTCAAAAATCTGGGTTTGACGAATGAAGAAGTGAAGCAAGGAAGAGATGTGGTGCTAGCACACACCTTGGGTTATATTATGGTGATAGGGAAACGAATTTATGAGCTTGGAATCCATTTTGGAGCTTGAAGCTTGGAGCTTCAATGGAGTCTCACATGGCCGATTCTGGAGGGACTTTGGAGGCCAAAAACCGAGCAGCCCACTGCTTGAAGAAGCCACTGCCGAGCAGAGAGAGGCAGAAAACGCATCTTGTTCTTCTTCGCAACCAAAACCGTCAATGTGAGTTTATTCCGCACCTCCTTTGATGTGTATTCATATTGTTTTATGATGATTGATGATTCTTGGGACTTGATTGAACTCAACAGTCCTGTCTCGATAATACTCTGGCTAGGGATATTTAATGATTATCCTTCGTGGATAATACTGTCTCATATCATTCAATCCAGGACTAATCATATGGACCTCTCTTCTTATATATCTATGGTGATCTACTCACAAATGATGAGAGTGCAATTTCCTTGTCACATAGTTAATTTGTACACACAACACCGTGATCTGTACAAATAGTGACGCTATGGGTCATATTATCCAACACAAGCCCTCGGAGACTGAGATGTTGAAGCGAAGTGCGCCTCGCGTTTTTTGCTCTTCAACAGCTCTTTTTATGCTTCACGCGCAGCATTGCCATCAGCTCTCCAAGAGTATGGGCTTGGTTCATCATATTGTAGTTCATGATGAACCCGCTACAGCTATCAGGAAGAGACTGCAGATTAAATCTATAGAAGTCTCAGCCTCAAAGGTTATGCCTAGCTGACCTAGCTGTTCAATGTCAGCAATAATCTGTGACACATGGTGCTCAACAGATGTACCCTTTGACATTCGTGAGCGAAAGAGCTTTTTCTGCAATTAATACCTCTGCGATCTAAGGTTAGATCGAAGAAGGTCCTTCAATTTTTCCATCATAGTATAGGGATCCAATCCCTTGTTTTGGCGACGAAATTAAGGGGTCATCGCAGTGAGCATGACAAATTGATTAGTTGAGTTGTCATCGCTATAAGTCTTCCAAATCTCAAGCTCAAGCGGCTGCTCATTCCGGGCTTAGGCCCGAGGGGTCTCTCTATCGTATAGAGTATCCTCTCATCCCCAAGGACAATCTTGAGGTTCATATCCCAATCAGGAAAGTTCGCGACATTAAAGATATTTTCGCCCATGATAATGTCTCTAACTTCGATCTTCCAGTCATCTTAATTGCAATAGTCAAACTATTCAATTAACTATATTTGGGTACAGTCCAACTGTTACAAGAAAAATAATAAAATATTAGTCCAACTAATAAATATATAATTGACGAAAAAATTTGAAAGCGCGCAATGCCAAGTATTTAAACGAAATTGCAAATTCAATACTGGCCTCCCACTATTTTTCGGTAAGCCTCTAACCCTCTGTGAGTACTCGGGAAACCTAGTTTCCTAGTGGGCTAGGATCTCGTTAAATAACACACAACCTTGACTTTGGCCAACAAGCTGTATGATATTTAACTAGGTAGATCTCTAAGATCAATTGGATCTCATCCAATTCCTAGATCCGGTAGGTGGACCTCCAAGTCCGAAATATATATACAATATATATGCCAATATATCCAATATATTTTCCTAACCTTTTTCATCTGAATCAACTAAGTCTTGGCTTTGGCTCAACAAGCTTAATGATTCCAATTAAGCGGACCCATTGACTTTGGAAAGCTTCGTAATCGATGTCGATGAACAAGAAGTGATCTTGACTTTGGCCAACAAATCACAACTTGGGCAAGACATACGATATGGAACAAAGCCTTCATGATTCAAACACATCCGCGATGGACAAAGGTCTTGACTTTGGCCAACAAACCAGTGTCAATCTTGGATCTTGAGAATGATTCATTCAATGGAAGGAAAACACTTAATATTTGTTGAGGGTTTTTCGCGTAATTGGAAACCAACTAATTATCTTTGAATAGGTCTTATCATACACCCTTAAGCATGCATTCTAAAAGCATAATAAGGCGCGGTAAATAAATTAATAATGATATGCGGATGGATATCTCACAAATTATTCCTAGAACAAATCGCTTCATTTCCTTCCCCGGCTAGCACTATTCTAACTTCTACCCAATTATATAATACATCAAAAAAACCTAATTACATTGAGGGGAATTGGTGAGAAGAGAATTACAAAGAATCGAGAGATAAAGGCTGGACACGCAGGTCCAATTTAATAAATTCTAAATTTATTACAACAATTTCCAAAATTTCCCTCACTCATCTAATATCCATCTGATATACAGTATTCATACAACACATCCATGTATTCACACAAAGCATGTTATTCAATCAATCTAATCCAATTAGTTAATCTTTGAATTAAGTGATCATCCAATGTTCAAACAACGATTTGATTTGCGTGAGTCCAACTCGTTTAAGAATAAGTACTCAAAGTACGAATTCTTGAATTATATCGAACTACAATTTTAAATCCGATTTAATTTGTATTCAATATTAATTCTTTATTTAATTCCAAATTAAATAATTACACTTTTAATGCGCCTTTACGACTTAGATTCTAAATCTAATCTTAATGGGTCTCAAAGCTCAATTAACATCCAATGTCAATTTAATTATAGTCCAATGGGCTTTCAATTAATTTATTAAGGCATGGACTTTGGCAACCAAAGCCTAATAAGGAATCACAATTTGCCACAAAATTAATTTTGGCCCATTAGGCCCAATTAAATTCCAAAATGCCCATTTATTATATTTGGACTTAATGGAATGGTTTTAGGCCCAATTTGGATCCAATCCAATTGTCCTAAACCAACTTGGCCCAACCAAGCCCATTAGGCCCAAATACAACAATTTTAGCCCAATTCCACATTAAGCCCAATTTATTAAATTCTAATATTCCAAATTTCACAATTTAATTAATTAAAGTGTTTAGCAATAATTAATTATTTAAATCAACATTTCCAAAATGCTAATTTAATCAATTAATCATGCTTTATTATAATCAATACATGTCCAACATTATTGAAATAAAATTAAGTCATTTTCATGCTCTTTTGCTCACGGCAATTTGATGATTTTATATCCGATTTTGATTTCAATCCAATTAAATCACAAATCAATATATATCATGTCTTTAAACACATCCAATGATTTAAAAAACAAAAAATCACCATGACCTAGTGTTCTACTACCATTCGGCCAAGCCTCAAAAATTGATCATGCATAACACTTAGTTATCATTATGTAAGCATACTCAAACAAATAATTTGATCAAATCATGCTCAAATCAAAAATACCCAAATTCAAGTATATAAACCCTAAGTTCATTTCAAGCTCAAAATAGGCTCATGATACCATTTTTGGTCTCTAAGATCATCCCAAGAACATTTAAAGCATGATAAAAGTGTGAATACGAAAAGAGAAGTATATCAGAATTATACTTACAAAGATCGGTTGTAGGATGTGTTGATAACAAAAAACTTTTGCTCTCTTTGAAGTTGTTCCAAGCTCCTCCAAAGTTGTATATCAAGCTCCAAGCTTTGATCTTTGATTCCAAGCTCAATGGGAATGGTTTCCCTATCACCTTTGTATGATCCATTTGAGTGCTAGCTCTTGAAAAATTTGCAACAAATCTTACAATTGGTTCTTGAAGTTCTCGGTCAAGCCAAGAAAATTTGGGAGAGGAAATTCTTCACTTGGGCGTGAATGAGAGAGAAGAGATGAGAGTGAAAATGTTGACTTGTGTATTTGATTTCCAAAAAAAAAATAATGATATACCAAAATATATAATATTTGGTAAAAGTCAATCACTTTTCAAGTTTGAGTGTTTAGTAAGTCATCACCAACTCACCAAATTCCATCACCAAAAAGGAAATTAAAGTGACAAGTGATGTGACTTGTGTGGCCCCCACTTGAATTCAAAATCAGAGTGGGCCCACAAACACATTCCAGGCTCGGGTTCGTTAATTCTGAATTAATGAATTTTCCGTTGCGACGTAATTAAATCAAATTTAATTAAACAATTATGCCTAGCAAAATTACTATTCAATTCGCTCGCGAATTAATTCTAAATTAACTCGTTCGCCCGAATTAAAATATAATTTTAATTCCATTATGAAATCTAATTTCGTTTGAATATATCGAATATATTATTTAATCGATTAATTCCAAATTAATCGTTCTCTCTCTTTAAATAATATTTTATCCCAGATAAAATATCTCCGTAATTAATCCCAAATTAATTTTCTCTCTTATCTAATTAATCCCAGATTAATAAAGTGTGAGTCATACGTCATCGGTGAATCTTTGGGAAGCGACCCATGAGATCCCTGGATATGTTGGCAGTAAATCCGGTCGTCGAACTATCCGAACACGTGCGTACATAGTACCATATTTTACCGATTTACGAGACATGGTTGGCTTCTAGCAAAGCACCGTGCCTACCCAATTCAATTCTCCAGAAATATTCTTTAAGGAATATATAATCTATATCAGGCGTAGTATACGTAGTATTGCGTATTGCGATCCAGTATATGATTTCACATGCAAGGCCTGGGGCTGGAATAATGTTTGCCCCGTACGAAGCATATATCGGATCGCAAGCAACTAGTCTCTATAATCGGATAATCATGACCTTGTCATATTATCCCGATAGTTGCAACATAATAGAGAACACATTTTGTATCCATGCGTGATCATCATCTTCATATGACTGAAGTGATACATCCGTCTTGACATCACACCCAATACACTACGATTCTCAATAAACCCAGAAGAGGCGTACACAGAACCTGTTAAAGTCCCGGACGACCAAAACCAAAGCGTATTGATTGTCGCAAGTACTAGCGATGCAAGTCTCAGGTTAAGACCAAATACACCTACCCTGAAGCGGATTCCCATAGACACATAGTCATACTACCAATGGGATTCCACGGGGTCTATCCAGAGTGAAGCTGTTTCCGTACCATCAGTAAACACAACCTCCTATCACACTTGCATAAGTATCCAATACTTAAATATATGAGAACTATGTTGTTACGCTTCCATAACATGCACAAATGCAATACTAGTCTATTCTGCATTATCGATGTCTAGTCTCGATAATACTACTACCATGGTTATTTAATGATTAAACCTTTGTGGATTGATATTGTCTCATATCTTATAATCTGGAACTAATCATAAGGACTTTTATCATTTATTTATTTAAGTAATCTAATTGCAAAATGATAAAATGCAATTTCCATTGTCACATAGTTAATTTGTACAAAAACCACAATGTCTTTTATAAATAGGTAGATCTCTAAGATCAATTGGATCCCATAAAATTCCTAGATCCAGTAGGTGGACATCCAAGTCCGAAACATATATCTTATATATGCCAATATATCCAATATATTGCCTAACCTTTTTCCTCTGAATCAACTAAGCCTTGGCTTTGGCACAACAAACTTAGTGATCCCAGTTAAGCGGAACCCATTGACCTTGGAAAGCTTCGTAATCAATGTCGATGGACAAGAAGTGATCTTGACTTTGGCCAACAAATCACAACTTGGACAAGACACTAATATGGAACAAAGCTTTCATGATTCAAACACATCCTCGACAGACAAAGGCCTTGACTTTGGCCAACAAACCAATGCCAGTCTTGGATCTTGAGTAAGAATCACTCAATGGAAGGAAAAACGCTTAATATGATGTTGAGGGTTTTTCGCGTGTAATTGGCAACCAATTAATTATCTTTGTTAAGGTCTCATCATCATACACCCTTAAACATGCATTCTAAACACATAATAAGGCTCATATAAATAAAATAATAATGATATGCGGATGGATACTTAAACATATTGTTCCTAGAACAAATCTCTCCCTTTCCTCTCTCCCGCTAGCACAAGTATTACTTCTACCCGATTACATAACACTTCTAAAGAAACCTCATTTATATTGAGGGGAATAGGTGAGAAGAGAAATGCACAGAGTCAATAGGTAATAGGCTGGACACGCAGGTCCAATTAATAAATTCTAAATTTATTACAACAATTTCCAAAATTGCCCCACCCATCTAATATCCATCCGATATGCATTATTCATACATCGCAACCATGTATTCACACAAGCATGTTATCAATCAATCTAATCCAATTAATTAATCTGAATATTAATGACCATCCAATGTTAAAATAACGATTTGATTTTGCGCGAGTCCGACTCGTTTTGCGAATAAGTACTCAAAGTACGAACTCTTGAATTAAATTAAACTACAACATTAAATCCAATTTAATTTGTATTTAATACTAACTCATTTATTTAATTAAATATTTACACTTTTAATGTACCTTTACGACTTAGATTCTAAATCTAATCGTTACGGGTCTCAAAGCCCGATTAACATCCAATGTCAATTTAATTTAAAGTCAAATGGGCTTTTAATTAATTTCTAAGGCATGGAATTTTGGTCAATATGGGTCAAACCCAAATACCAAAGTCCATTTAAGAAATCACCCTTATATGCCAAGAAACCATTTTAGGCCCATTAGGCCCAATTAAATATTAAAGGTCCATTAGTCATAATTGGACTTTATGGATATGGTTTTGGGCCCAATTGGATCCAACCAATTTAGCTTAAACCATCTTGGTACAACCAAGCCCATTAAAGCCCAATTACAACTTTTAAAGCCCAATTTCCAAAATAGGCCCAATTAATTAAATTACCAAATTCCAAATTTTATAACTTAATTAACCAAAGTGTAAGCCATAATTAATTACCCAAATTAACATGTCTAAAACAACAATTTACACAATTGATTATGCTCATTAACATCAAAACATGTCCAACACATTTTAATCAGAAATCAACTCATTTTCACATGCTATAACTCACGGCAATTTGGGGTTTTTCATGTCCGATTCGGGTTAAATCCAAATAAATCCACAATCAACATTAAATCAACATTTCCCAAATGATTTTAACTCATCCAATGATCAAAATCAAAAAATACCATGACATATGGCACTTGTTCATATTCGGCCAAGCCAATATTTTTGGGCAAAAATTGATCCAATCAAATTTCATGAAATTGATCCAATACAACTTCAATTAAACATCATTCAAGTATACTCAATCAAAGAATTTTATCAAATCATGCTCAAATTCAATTTACCAAATTTTAACCCGAAGTTCAAGTTTCATGTTCAACCTCGCTCTGATACCATTGTTGGGTTTCTCTAAGGTCCCAAGGATCATTTAAGCAAAGAAACCATGTGCGAATACAACAAGGAAGTTGCAGAATACTTACAATGATCGGTTGAGCGATGCGACGAAGAAAAATCTTTTCCTCCAAGGTGATGAAGCTCTCGGCAGTGGGCAGAAATTTGGCCTCCAAATTTTCGATCATCACCTCCAAGTGTGCTCCATTGATGCTCCAAGCTCCAAGCTTCTCAAATGGTGATTCCAAGCTCACAAGTTGGTTTCCCTATCACCTTAGGATGACTCCTTTGTGTGCTAGCACTCTTGATTTTGCAACAAAATCTTCACTTTACTTCTCCTTTGTTCACGGCAGTAGAAGAAAAACAGAAGAAGAAATGTGGTCCAAGACCGTGAGAGAGATGAGGGAAATGTCTCAAAACCGTGTGTCTTGAAGAGAGAGAGTGATGAATTAATTGGTTTGTGTATCTAATACACAATATTGATTTTCCTAAATCAATTACTTGATTTACCAAATTCAAAATTGGTAAATGGCATTAAAGCCAACCAACTACTTCCATCAATCACTCAAATGACAAGTTGTCACATCACTCAAAGTGACAAGTGATTTGACGCTTGATGTGACTTGTCGGCCGCACTTAAATTCGCAATGTGAGTGCGCCGCAAACACTCTCGGGCTAGGGTTCGCTAATTCCAAATTAACGAATTATTCGTTGCGACGTAATTAAGTAATTATGCCTAGCAAAATCATTATTCACATTGCTTACGAATTAATTCCAAATTAACTCGTTCGCCCGAATTAAAATTTAATTTCAATACCGCATCGAAATCCAATTTCGTATAATATATCGAATATATTATTTATCGATTTATTCCAAATTAATCGTTCTCTCTCTTTAAATAATATTTTATCCCAGATAAAATATCTCCGTAATTAATCCCAAATTAATTTTCTCTCTTATCTAATTAATCCCAGATTAATAAAGTGTGAGTCATACGTCATCGGTGAATCTTCGGGAAGCGACCCATGAGATCCCCAGATATGTTGGCAGTAAATCCGGTCGTCGGACTATCCGAACACGTATGTACCTAGTACTACGTTTGTACCGATTTACAAGACAAGGTTGGCTTCTAGCAAAGCGCCATGCCTACCCAATTCTCCAGAAATATTCTTACTGGAATATTTGATCTATATCAGGCGTAGTATACGTAGTATTGCGTATTTCGATCCAGCATCGGATGTCACGTGCTAGGCCTGGGGCTAGAAATGTGTCTGCCCCGTATGAAGTATATATCGGATCTCTGGTAACTAGTCTCTATAATCGGATAATCATGACCTAGTCATATTATCCCGATGACTGCAGTACATAAGAGAACCAGTTCCGTATCCTACGTGATCATCATCTCCACTATGACTGGAGTGATACTTCCATCTCGACATCACACCCAATACACTACGATTCTCCATATACCTAGAAGAGGCGTACACAAAACCTGTTAAAGCCCTGGACGACCAAAACCAAAGTACATTGATTGTCGCAAGTATTAGCGGTGCAAGTCTCAGGTTAAGACCAAATACATCTACCCTGATTCGGACTTCCATAGACACATAGTCATACTACCAATGGAATTCCGAGGGGTCTATCCAAAGCGAAGCTGTTTTCCGTACCATCGGTAAAACACAACCTCCTACTACACTTGCATGAGTATCCTATACCAAAATATATGAGAACTATGTCGTTATGCTCCCACAACACGCACAAGTGTAATACTAGTTTATTCCGCATTATCGATGTCCAATCTTGATAATACTACGACTATGGATATTTAATGATTAAACCTTCGTGGATTGATACTGTCCCATATCTTATCAATCCGAAACTAATCATAAGGACATTCTATCATTTATACATCTTGGTAATCTAATTACAAATGATAAGAGAGCAATTTCCTTTGTCACATAGTTAATTTGTACAACAACACCATGATATGTACAAATAGTGACGCTATGGATCATAACTATCCAACACATGACTTCCCGATTACAGAGATTAGTTACTCGGGATCCGATATATGCTTCGTACGGGGCAGACACAGAGCCAGCCCTAGGCCTAGCATGTGACATCCGATACTGGATCGTATTACGTATTACATAATATTAGTATTACTACGCCTGATACATATGATATTCCTCAGTGAATATTTCTGGAGAATTGGGTAGGCACGGTGCTTTGCTAGAAGCCAACCAAGTCCTGTAAATCGGTGAGAACATGGTACATGGTACGCACGTGTTCGAATAGTCCGATAACCTTATTTACTGCCAATATATCCATGGATCTCTTGGGTCGCTTCCCAAAGATTCACCAATGATATTTGACTGAGATAGAATTAATCTGGGATTAAGTATGAGAGAGAAAATTAATCTGGGATTAAGGCAAGAATTAATCTGGGATTAACTTCATATAGAAGAGAGAACGCGATTAATTTAGAATTAATCGATAAAATATAAATTTAATAGTTAAATTAGATTTTTCTATTTAATTTATTTATTTGTGGCTAAAATAATATATCAGATATATTAATTGAAATCAGATTTCAATACGAAATTAAAATTGGATTTTAATTCGGGCGAACAAATTAATTTAGAATTAATTCGAAAGTGACTATCGTAATAATTTTGTAAGGCATAATTATTTAATTAAATTGGATTTAATTATGGCGCGACGGTAAATTCGTTTAATCGGAATTAAATGAACCCGATAAAATTGCCCGTGACTTTGCGTGTGTCTTTTTGTGTTTTGGGAACACAAAATATCTTTGACTTTGGTGGGCCCAAGTCAAGTTGTGTGTTGAGGAAGCCAACTCAAATTTTTAATTTAAAAGGTGGTGGGACCACATGACTTACATCAAAGGTCTATTGTTGATGTAAGTAGTTGGCTTAAAATTAAATACATCATTTTAACACAAAACAATCAAGTTTTGGAAACAACACACTCTCCTCTCTTCTTCCCACCATTGCCGATTACTTCTATTCCTTTTAGTGAAATTTTTGCTTCAAAATTTCTACATAGCTAACACTTGGAGGAGTCCAATAAGGTGATAGGGAAACTCACCCAAGGTAAAAAATAACATAATAACAAGCTTGGAGCTTCATCCAAAGAAGAAATTTCTCCATTTAACAATGTAAGTGATTCCGCCACTTTTCTTGTTATTTCACACATATAATCATGTTTAGGATCTTGTGGCATGTCTTAGAGACTAACAGTTAATTCACTAGGCAGTAACAAATACTTTATGACTTTGATTGACGATTCTTCTCGAAAAGTGTGGGTGTATTTTCTGAAAATAAAAGATCAGGTTTTGGATCATTTCAAACCGTTTCATGCCATGGTAGAACATGAAACATGGAAGAAACTGAAGTGCCTTTGCACAAATAATGGAGGCGAGTACACTTCCAGAGCGTATGATGCCTACAGCGAAAGACACAACATTTAATGATGTTGCTAAAAAAATGAACCGCACCATTATGGAGAAAGTCAAAGCATATGATTAGCATGGCTAGCTGCCAAGCCATTCTGGAGAGAAGTTTTCGTGCCGCATCGCTACTAATCAACAAGATCACCATCTGTACCATGAATTTTGAGATTCCAAGAGACAAAAGTATAGTCTGATAAAAAATCTCTCATGTTCTCACCTTAGAAAATGCGGCTATTAGCCTTTGACAATGTATCTAAGGGCTCAGCAGAAGTTGGTGCAACCACTCCATGCATCTTTCATAGGCTGTGGAGAGGAATTCAAAGATGTACATGTTATGGACCCGAAGGAAAAGAAGCTCATCAGAAGCAAAGATGTAGTGTTTCTTGAAGACCAGACAATAGAAGGCATTGAAAATCTCAGATATCTCTAATTCCAGTGCCGACAAACAAAAAAACTAATTCGAATGCATACAAACACCCCAACACCCAACACGAGTGGCAACAGATAAGAGGAGTACATGATTGAAAGTAAGAAGTAGAACAGAGGAGTGGGAAAAGAGTGTCGAGTAGGAGAGCCGTTAACCCGATCCTCAGAGGCTACATTGACATCCAAATTATTTTGGATGACGGACAGACCTTTGAAACCAGTGAACTGTTGGAGTTTAATCAAGTCCACAAGATCACAAACAATGCATAAAAATCACATATGAACACATCAAAGGAGGTGGCGGAATCAACTCACATTGAATTCGGTTTTGATGTTTGAAGAACAAGTGCGTTTTTGACTCCCTCCAAGCTCGGCAATGGCTTCTTGACAGTGGGGTGCGGTTTTGGGACTGGTTTGCATCTCCAAAATTCGGCCTGATGGAACTCCATTGAAGCTCAAAGCTCAAGCTCCAAAATGCTTCCAAGCACAGAATTCGTTTCCCTATCACCTATGTATGCTCAAGGTGTGCTAGCACTTGATTTTGCCACAAAAATATTATCATGCTCTCCATTTTCGGCAGAAAAGAAGAAGAGGAAAAAAAAGAACAAAGGAGGAAGAAAAAAACGGTCCAAGACCGAGAGAGAAAAGGGAGGGAAAAGGAAGAAAGAAGAAGACCGTGAGTCTTGCATGCAGGAAGGAGAGGGAGAGAGAGAAGGACTTTAGTTATATATATTTAATCATTTTCCAAAAAAAATATATATAAAATCATTATCATATATATCAAAAGTAAAAGCAAAAAGTCTATTAATGCTTTCTACTTTTCACAATCATTCTACTTTACTCAGTCATCATCACATCACTTTAATAAAGTGACATGTGTCAAGTCACATCACTCAAAGTGACAATTGATTTGACGCATGATGTGATAAACGATTTGACGCTTGATGTGACTGCGTGCCGCGCTCGAATTCGAAATGCGAATGCGCTCGCAATCACTCTCGGGCTCGGGTTCGCTAATTCCAAATTAACGAATTTTCCGTCGCGTCGTAATAAATGATTACGCCTAGCGAATTCACTATTCACGTCGCTAACGAATTAATTCTAAATTAATTCGTTCGCCCGAATTAAAATCTAATTTTAATTCCGCGTCGAAATCCAATTTCTAATAATATATCGAATATATTATTTTATCGATTAATTCCAAATTAATCGTTCTCTCTCTTTAATTAATATTTTATCCCAGATAAAATATCTCCGCAATTAATCCCAGATTAATTTTCTCTCTCATCGAATTAATCCCAGATTAATTCTATCTCTCTCTTCTAATTAATCCCAGATTAATCAAAGTGCGAGTCATACGTCATCGGTGAATCTTCAGGAAGCGACCCATGAGATCTCCGGATATGTTGGCAAGTAAATACGATCGTCGGACTGTCCGAACACGTAAGTACCTCGTACTACGTTTATATCGATTTACAAGACAAGGTTGGCTTCTAGCAAAGCGCCATGCCTACCCAATTCTCCAGAAATATTCTTACAGGAATATATAGATCTGTATCAAGCGTAGTATACCGTAGTATTGTGTATATATCGGCCCAGTATCGGATAATCACGTGCTAGGGCTGGGGCTGGATAAGTGTCTGCCCCGTCCGAAACACATGTCGGATGTCTGGTAACATAGTCTCTATAATCGGATATACATGACCTGGTCACAATATCCCGATTGGTTGCGCAACACTCAAGAGCACTAGTACCGTATCCTGCGTGACATCATCTCCAAATGACTGAAGTGACACTTCCATCTTGACATCACACCCAATACACTACGACTCTCTGATAAACCCAGAAGTGGTGTACTCAGAACCCGTTTAAAGTCCCCTACCACCAAGACCAAAGTTATCGATTATCGTAAGTATTAGCGATGTAAGTCTCAGGTTAAGACTATACACACCTACCTTGATTTCGGCCTCCCATAGACACATAGTCATAATACCAATGGGATTCCGAGGGGTCTATCCAGAGCGAAGCTGTTTCCCGTACCATCGGTGAAACACGACCTCCTATCGCACTTGCATAAGTATCCAATACTTATATATATGAGAACTATGCCGTTGTGCCCTCACAAACGCGCACAAGTGCAATACTAGCCTATTCCGCATTATCGATGTCCAGTCTCGATAATACTACGGCTAGGGATATTTAATGATTAAACCTTCGGGGACTGATACTGTCTCATATCATCTCAATCCAGGAACTAATCATAGGGACCTCTCTTCATTTATATATCTATGGTGATCTAATCACAAATGATGAGAGTGCAATTTCCTTGTCACATAGTTAATTTGCTACAACAACACAATGATCTGTGCAAATAGTGACGCTATGGGTCATTTGTCCAACAATCTCCCACTTGGCACATAGCCAGTCACTCAAGTGTCCTACACCCTGAACTATGTACGGTTCGCTCAAATTGCTGAGGAAAGGTTTTCGTCAGCGGATTTGTTTAATTATCGTCTGACGCGATTTACACGATCATCACATCGCCACGATGTATGATCCGAACGAATCAGATGATATAGAAGTATATATCTGGATCGTCGATGAGACCTTTAATTCTTTAGCCTGTGCTGACGCCTAGCTCAGCTGCTAACAGAACTATATCTAATCTAATTAGATTTATTATCGATCCAAATGGCTTCTATTGCTGCCTCAGCTGCAGCAATAATCCGCATTTGTTGTTAATTCGGCAACAGTTATCTTGCTCGGAAGATTTCCAGCTCACTGTCCCAGTGTTCAAACTTTATAGTACCGCAGTATTTAATTGTTTGGAAACTTGCAGCAGTGATCCCAGTCACTTCAAGTTCTCCATCTCCATAGTTTAAGATAACATCTTTAGTTCTCTCAGATACTAACAGATGTTCTTAACTTCAATCCAGTGACTATCACTTGGATTGACCCGATTGTGACTCCATATGCTCGAAGCGTATGAGACACCAATACAAGTACATTTTAAATGTACAATTTCTCAGAGAGTGTTACCAACTCCAAATCTAGCCCAGTAGATCTTTATTCCTTGAATAAAGGTTGTTACTCCCCAGAATTCTACGGAGAATTTCTATGAAAGAAGCCAAGCCAGCTTTCACCAATTGTTTTATGGGAATTTCATTGTCAGTGCCCTCTCCCACTAACCTCCTTATATACACAAGAATTATTTCGTTTTGAGTTAAATCATAAACCATTATGATTATTTCAAAACGTCAGTTCCAAGAACCTATGCTTGCTTCAATCCAAACATGGATTGAATAATCCGCAAACCTTGTTTGTCGGTTATACAAAATCGTCAGAATGTTATAAACATTCTCCAAAAGGTTTCCTTTTCAGGAAAGCGATTTTGATTTATAACTGACATATTTCACAAATGAAATATACAGTTATCAACAAGCATCTTCAAAATGGATTTACCATGGCAACAGGTAAAAGGTTGAACCGTTATTAACACAATGTTGATAACGATACCTTTCCGTCAAAAGCCTAGCTTTGTACGTTGGTATGTTGCCATCCATGTATGTCTTCCTTGAAGACGTTTAATGTACCATAGGCACAATGCCTTGTGGTACAACAACTAGTATCCAAAATAGTTGTTAAACATGGAATCCATTTCGATTCATGGCACTTTGCCATAATAGGGAGTCGATACCTTGTATCACTACCTCAAACGTAGTCAGTTGGTGTACCTTATAAGATTGACATCTTTATGAGGTTAGATCAGAAACCCATACCCCAGGTTGTTTTCTGACTCTCTCCGATCTACGCGGTTTCTTGTGTATTTGAAGATTAATGGTACAGATTCATCATTGATGAACTGTTGTGTTCCATTAAGGACTTCGTGCTTGAATAGTATTACTCCGATTTTCATCGAGTATCACTATCCTCCCACTGACCACTGCATATCGGTATTCCTCTCAGGAAAACCGCATGGTGAGCAACAATCACATTGTTCTCATGTGAGATTTATAAGTACTATACTTATGGTTTCCCTTAGGATAACCTATATTGGCACTTATCCAATTTGGTTCTTAGTTTGGTATCATCCAAACTTTATGCCTGGCATACCCAAATTATCAGGAATGAGAAACCTCGTTTCTTTCCTGTTCATATCCTATATGATATCTGTCAAACAGATTTATATGGAACCTTATTCTAAATAAGTTTGCACTGTTAATACATATCCTGTTTGAAGGAAATGATAGCTCAGAGCGACTCGTGATAAACCTTATCATGTCCAACAAAATTCGGTTTTGTTCGGACACACCGTCTAACTGACATGTCTCGTTTAATTGTGTCCTAGACAACAATACCATAAATAAGTCTCTATTGATCAAATCAATTTGAGCTATTTATTTGTCATTTATATGTTTGAGATTTTATTTATATTCAAAATATAAATTATGTTATTTACATCTAATGTATTTATCTCAGTATCATCTTTTTATATAATAAAACACTCAGTGTTTTATATATAAAGGTTTTATCCGCAACGGATTAAACACTGATAAAGAGATAATGTCTCTAGTCAAACTAGTTACATTATAACAGTTCCTAATTTAAGTACACACCCCAGGTTAGTTCCTAAACTTAGGTATCTACGGTCGAAACAGCGACTTTCGTCCCGTTTCCGATTCGCAGAGGAATCTCAGCTTGAAGTCAGTATCCTGCTCAAAGCAGATTCTGAATATCAATACATATATTTTATGTACCACACTAAGTATTTAAAATCTAATTTCAATACTAGCTGTGAACATAACTAAGACAAATATTTTTAAGTTAGAGCCTCGCCCTTTCTTTAATTCCTTCGTGTCTTCCATATCCAAATGGTAGTCACTTTGGGATATGTCAATTATCCTTTTCAATATTTAGGAACCTTAGGCCAAGCCTTGGGTTTTTGGAATATCGAAACGATGTGCACCTCGTGCTACATGCCCAATTGCAAACTTTGACTTTTCTCCACTAGAATAGTCAATTAATTCTCCAAGAATTATTAATTGCAATTTTAATACTTTTAAATCTAAAGATAGATTTATTATAAGTATTAATTAAGCATTAAAGTCATCATCACATAAATCTTCCAAAGATTTTATGCTCTACTATTTGCTTAATTTTGGGCTTAAGGTATAATAAGTTATTTTATCAAATAAAGTAACCTATTATTTATTCCCAATTTGAAAATTAAATCATTTAAAATATTTTAATCCAGATTATATTTTAAATATTCAACTTTTCAATTTATCTTGATTACAATAGTCCAACTATTTAATCAACGATTAGTGGTACTTTATATATTATAATGATTATAATAGTCCAACTATATAATCAAATATAATCCAAATTAATTAACCTCAATTACATTGATTACTATAATCCAATTATAAAATCAACTGTAAACTGAAATTAATTAATTCAAATATATTGATTAATATAATCCAATTATATATAATCAAGTATAATACAGTCCAACTGTTTATTAAAACAACAATTTAAATATTAGTCTAACTAATACTTTAATCTAATGACGAATAAAATAAATGAGCGTGTTTAGCGAGTATTCGAACGAATGTTGCAAATTCAATACTTGCCTCCCACTATTTTTCGTCGAGCCTCTAACCCTCTGTCGAGTACTCGGGAAACCGTGTTTCCTAGTGGGCTAGGATCCCGTTAAATATCACACAATCTTGACTTTGGCCAACAAATTGTATGATAATTAACTAGGTAGATCTCGAAGATCAATTGGATCTCATCCAACTCCTAGATCCAGTAGGTGGACATCCAAGTCCCAAACATATATCTTATATATGCCTATACATCGAATGTATACCCTAACCTATTTCCTCTGAATCAACTAGGCCTTGGCTTTGGCACAACAAACCTAGTGATCCCAGTCAAGCGCGGACCCATTGACATGGAAGCTTCGTAATCAATGTCAATGGACAAGAAGTGGTCTTGACTTTGGCCAAAAACCACAACTTGGACACGACACCGATATGGAACAAAGCCTCGTGATTAAACACATCTTTGATGGACAAGGGCTTGACTTTGGCCAACAACCCCTGCCAATCTCGGATCTTGAGTAAGAATCACTCAATGGAAGGAAAAACGCATGATATAACGAGGGTTTTTCGCGTGCAAATTGGCTACCAATTTAATTATCTTTGTTAAGGTCTCATCATCATACACCCTTAAGCATGCATTCTAAACACATAATAAAGCGAGTATGAAATAAAATAATAATGATATGCGGATGGATATTTTACATTGATCCTAGATCAAATCTCTCACTTTCTCTCTCCCGCTAGCACTTGTATTACTTCTACCCGTTACACTACACTTCTAAAGAAACCTCTTTACATGGAGGGGAATAGGTGAGAAGAGAATACAAAGAAATAGGAGATAAGGCTGGACACGCAGGTCCAATTTAATAAATCAAATTTATTACAATTTCCAAAATCGCCCAACCCGACTAATATCCATCCGATATACATTATTCAAACATCACAACCATGTATTCATACAAGCATGTTATCAATCAATCAATCAAATTAATTAATCTTGATTATTAGTGATCATCCAATGTTCAAACAAAGATTTGATTTTGTTCGAGTCAAACTCGTATTGCAAACACGTACTCAAAGTACAATTTCTACGAATTAATTAAATTAAATTCATAATTAAATCCAATTTAATACGTATTTAATTCTAATTCATTATTTAATTCCAAATTAAATATTACACTTTTATTAACGAACCTTTACGACTTAAATTCCAAATTTAATCGCAACGGGTCTCAAAGCCCGATTAACATCTAATGTTTTATTTAATTAAAGTCCAATGGGCTTTTAATTAATTTCTATAGGCGTGGACTTTTGGTCAACTCGGGTCAAACCGAACAACCAAAATCCAATCCGGGAGTTACCCCATAAGCCTTTAAATTAATTTTGGCCCATTAGGCCCAATTAAATAATTAAGGTCCATTAAGTCATAATTGGACCTTTTGGATTCGGTTTGGGCCTAATTGGATCCAACCAATTTGCCTAAACCCAACTTTGTTACAACAAAGCCCAAAAGCCCAATTACAACCCTAACAAGCCCAATTTCCAAAATCAAGCCCAAATTAATTAACTTATAAAATTCCAAATTTCACAATTAATTAACCTAAGTGTAATACACAATCAATTACCCAATTAACATTTCTAAAATATCAATTAGCCTAATTAATCATGCACTTTAACAACCAAATAGTGTCCAACACAATTCAATTAAAATCAAACCCAATTAACATGCTTTCAAGTCTCGGCAATTAGGGGTTTTTCAATTCGATTCGGTTTCAATCCAATTGAGTCCACAATCTTAATTTCCCAAATCAATTCAATTCATCCAATGAATTAAAACAACAAAATCACAAAGAATTCATGTTCTTTAAAATCGGCCAAGCCACTTAAAAGGGAAAAATGTTCCAAATCAAAATTCAATCCAATTGAACTTCAAAACAACATTAACCAATTGTTTTAAGTCATCCAATGATCAAACAAACAAAATTACCAAGACATTAGGTTCTTCCAATTTCGGCCAAGCCTCCAATTTGGGGAAAATGAATCCAATCCAATTTCATGAAATTGATCACACACAATCTCAATTAAACATGTTCTAAGCATACTTAAACATCCAATTCAATTAAAACATGCTTAAACACATTTTACCCAATTTCAAGTTTCATTTCAACCTAAGAATTGGGGAAAATTGATCTAATCCAATTTTCTTGAAATTGATCATGCACAACTTCAATTCAACCTCATTCAAGCATAATGCATCAAACAATTCAACCAAATCATGCCTAAATCGAGTTTACCCAAATTAAAGTTTTGACCAATTTGCAAATTGGGGAAAATCAATCCAATGATTTTTTTGTCAAATTGATTACATATATCTCAAATTAGATCATATATAAGCATTCTTACACAATCAATTTGTCAGAATCAAGCCAAAATCAAAAAGCCCCAAATTGCCAAGAACCCTAATTTCGGATTTCATGCATCAATGGCTCTAGATACCAATGTTGGAGTTTAATCAAGTCCACAAGATCACAAACAATGCATAAAAATCACATATGAACACATCAAAGGAGGTGGCGGAATCAACTCACATTGAATTTCGGTTTTGATGGATGAAGAACAAGGTGCGTTTTTGAGCTCCCTCCAAGCTCGGCAAGGCCCTTGACAGTGGGGCTGCTCGGTTTTGGACGTCTTTGCATCTCCAATTTTCGGCCATGAGTGACCTCCATTGAAGCTCCAAGCTTCAAGCTCCAAAATCATCCAAGCACATGAATTCGTTTCCCTATCACCTAAGTATGCTCAAGGTGTGCTAGCACTTGATTTTTGCAACAAATCATTATCTTGCTTCTCCATTTCGGCAGAAACAGAACAAGAAGGAGAAGAAAAACTGTCCAAGAACGGAGAGAGAAGAGAAAAGGAGGGGAGGGAAAGAAGAAGGACCGTGAGTCTGCAGCAGGAGAGAGAGAAGACTTTAGTTATATATATTTAATTCATTTCCAAAAATAAATAATATAAATCATATCATTATATATCAAAAGTAAAAAGCAAAAGTCTATTAATGCTTTTCTATTTTCACAATCATTTCTACTTTAATTAAGTCATATCACATCACTTTAATAAAGTGACATGTTGTCAAGTCACATCACTCAAAGTGACAATTGATTTGACGATTGATGTGATAAACGATTTGACGCTTGATGTGACTTGCGTGCCGCACTCGAATTCGAAATGCGAATGCGCTCGCAATCACTCTCGGGCTCGGGTTCGCTAATTCCAAATTAACGAATTTTCCGTCGCGTCGTAATTAAATGATTACGCCTAGCGAATTCACTATTCACGTCGCTAACGAATTAATTCTAAATTAATTCGTTCGCCCGAATTAAAATCTAATTTTAATTTCGCGTCGAAATCCAATTTCGATAATATATCGAATATATTATTTTATCGATTAATTCCAAATTAATCGTTCTCTCTCTTTAATTAATATTTTATCCCAGATAAAATATCTCCGCAATTAATCCCAGATTAATTTTCTCTCTCATCGAATTAATCCCAGATTAATTCTATCTCTCTCTCTTCTAATTAATCCCAGATTAATCAAAGTGCGAGTCATACGTCATCGGTGAATCTTCAGGAAGCGACCCATGAGATCTCCGGATATGTTGGCAGTAGTAAATACGATCGTCGGACTGTCCGAACACGTAAGTACCTCGTACTACGTTTATATCGATTTACAAGACAAGGTTGGCTTCTAGCAAAGCGCCATGCCTACCCAATTCTCCAGAAATATTCTTACAGGAATATATAGATCTGTATCAAGCGTAGTATACCGTAGTATTGTGTATATCGGCCCAGTATCGGATAATCACGTGCTAGGGCTGGGGGTGGATAAGTGTCTCCCCCGTCCGAAAACATGTCGGATGTCTGGTAACATAGTCTCTATAATCGGATATACATGACCTGGTCACAATATCCCGATTGGTTGCGCAACACTCAAGAGCACTAGTACCGTATCCTGCGTGACATCATCTCCAAATGACTGAAGTGACACTTCCATCTTGACATCACACCCAATACACTACGACTCTCTGATAAACCCAGAAGTGGTGTACAGAAACCGGTTAAAGTCCCCTACCACCAAGACCAAAGTCTATCGATTATCGTAAGTATTAGCGATGTAAGTCTCAGGTTAAGACTATACACACCTACCTTGATTTCGGCCTCCCATAGACACATAGTCATAATACCAATGGGATTCCGAGGGGTCTATCCAGAGCGAAGCTGTTTCCCGTACCATCGGTGAAACACGACCTCCTATCGCACTTGCATAAGTATCCAATACTTATATATATGAGAACTATGCCGTTGTGCCCTCACAACGCGCACAAGTGCAATACTAGCCTATTCCGCATTATCGATGTCCAGTCTCGATAATACTACGGCTAGGGATATTTAATGATTAATCCTTCGTGGACTGATACTGTCTCATATCATCTCAATCCAGGAACTAATCATAGGGACCTCTCTTCATTTATATATCTATGGTGATCTAATCACAAATGATGAGAGTGCAATTTCTTTGTCACATAGTTAATTTGCTACAACAACACAATGATCTGTGCAAATAGTGACGCTATGGGTCATAATGTCCAACATGAACCTCAATTACAATGATCTGAGCGAGGCCGGATTCTATCAACCGGATACTCAGGATCTGATTATATTCTGACTTACTAACGAAGGGGAGCCAAAAAATTTCAAAGGGGTATCTTATAAAGACAAAGGCAAAATAGTTGCAAGCAATGCAGATTAAATGGGAATCTCTGCAAAAGAATCAACTTATTGTAGGCATTGATTTTTTACACATTAGCCAATGATGAGTCTAGTCGGGAGGAAACTACCTCTTTAGTATGAAAGTCGCGGGAAACGGACGTTGGAAGGGTAAAGTTGGGTAAAATGGAATTTGTTGGATTTAACCTCGTTGTTTGGCTTCGGGTTGCTTGTTGGACCTCTGTTTTAAACAACACCAAACCCATTAAACACATCTCACAAATTAAATAATTAAAATATTTAAAACAATCTCACAAAATAAATAATTAAAATATTTAAAAACACATCTCACAAATTAAATAATTAAAACAAATTAAATTAAATTAAAAACACATTTCACAAATTAAATCACCTTCCCAAATTAAATTAAATCACCTTCCTAAATTATATTAAATCCCTTCCTAAAATACAAATCACATTCCTAATTTAATTAAATCACCTACCAATTTAAATAAATCATATCCTAACTAAAAAGAATAAATCAAATCACTTCCCTTAATTAAAGATTTCCCCTATCACATTTTAATTAAAAGAATATCTCACAAATCTTATTCCTTCCCTAACAAGGTAAAACCCATCCCCTTGCCTATAAAAATAACCCCTCTCCACACATTCAAAACCCTGGCTGCTGGCTCACTCTCACAAAAAAAAACAGGAAGAAAAAACCTAGCTGCTCTCACACTCCTCACGGTAAACACATTGCCTCCACCAACTCTCACGCAAGCACCCAAGCCGCATAAGCCCCTTGCCCCCCTCACGTTGATGCCTAAATTCACGCCCACACAGGTAACCTTCACTTAAATAGCCACATAGCACAACACGTAACCTTCACTCAACTAGCCACATAGCACAACACGTGACCTTCACGCTATTATCCAGCCCCACTCCTCACAACAGAAGCAACATCTGCGCACTTCTTGCCCCCTCACGGATCAGCCCTTTGCCGCACCTAAACCTCCTTTCACAGCCCCTAATCCACGCCAAAATAGCCCCTTACACAGCCCTAAAGTCGCCACAAACAGCCCCTACACATAGCCTCACTGCACGCCTGAAACCAAGCCTAAAACACCCACTGCACTGCACCTAAACTGCCGCATTCTGCCTCCCCATTCTGCCCAGTTTTTGTTGCGATTTTAACCCATAAAACAGCCCTAAAACTACCCTAAAACTGCACTAAAAAACTGCACAAGGTTTCCCCTAAAACCCCTTAAAACCGCAAGCCAATTAGCCCTCCAAATTGCCCAAAACAGTCCCCTAAATAACCAAAACAGTGACCTGAAACGCAGCAGCAAGACAGCAGCGAAACGGAGTAAAGAAGCAGCCCGAGCAGCAGCAAAACAGCGAGGAAAGACGTTGAGTTAGTGAACCAAAAGAGTTGCGGATCATTCACCCTTCCAACGGACGTGTAACGCCCTTTCTTGAGACGACCAAAGAGGTTAGACCTGAGGGCACCCTTTCATTCATCATCTTTCGTTTATTTTATTTAATCTGAATATTATCGCATGAGAGTCGTTTGAGGCATGATGTGATTGTTGGATGAGCGGAATATGTGTTCCCTTTTGTGGTATATAGGATGGAAACCCGGACGTAAATTCCGTAGCCGAATCCGAATGGACGGTAGTGCGGTTTGTACTTGGGATACAACGCCACGTACCACTTAAGAGACACGTATTTCGTCTCATCCAAACTTGTGTTTGAGCATGTTGTAGTTCGTAGGTTATTTATTTGTTATTAAAGCATGATTAGGTTATTAGCATTTTATTTATCTTAAGCATGATTTAGTCGATGGAAAGTTATTTCTTTATGCATGATTAGGTTGTTTTCACATTAGGGATTTAAATTTAAATTTATGCTTAGATTCCTATTTATTTTCCGCATTAGATAATTGAGCATGCTTGTGTGATGATTGTATGTTATTGCGTGTTTGCCGTTATGACAACTTACTTTGAAGTATACGAACTTAGATATAGGTTCTCATTGTTATTAATATGCATGCGGACTTAGGCGTAGATTACCCTTGAGCATGAATGTTGAAATATTCGGTTAGTTTATTGCACAAATCATATCATCACAAGTGACATAAGTAAGGGACCATTCCGAACCCAACGGTTTGAGGTCTTCCCTTGCGAGGGGTGAGTGTGCGGCCTTAAATCTTTGTCCCGTTCACACCGGGTGGCGACTCCATGTTATTTCGTACTCCCAACTAGGCCGCGAGCCTAGAACAGCGTCGCCCAGGTTCTGTTATCTACAGTCTGGCGACTCCACTGGGGATTTAAAGAATTGGCCTCGAAATCATGTCTTGTGATGTGTATGATTTGTGCTTTAGTTAACCGTGTTTACCGTGGGTTGAAAAGGGTGTAACCAAAGGCATTGTTAAGGCTAGGTAATGGTTCGATGTCTTCCTTCACTCACTACCTTTTCATAAGGAAAAGCTGTGAAGACATCGAGATAATCATTATTTGTAGCTCGTTGTGACAGACTAGTTTGGAAGACTCGTTGTTTATTCCTGACACCAAGCGATAAGAGCCTAAGGGGCTTGGGTACTTAAGAGAGCCTCGCTCCACCCTCCCTCTGGGGAATCTACAATGAGAAATCCATTCGACAGTTAGTCACACACCGTAACTCGTTGGCACGTACCGTAAGGTATAAAAAAGGTGCACTCACTTGGTCGCTTGAACCCTTGAGTTGGGAGTCCTAGTTGTGGGTAATCCTTCGTCAAACAAGAGCCTTTGTCCACACTCTCGTAAACCCACATGTGAACCATAGTTGTATGACCTATTGGGGCCACCCTTTATGCTTTTGATAACCCCATGCATATTATGTCTCATACATCACATGCATCTCATGCATACATGCATCATGTTAACCCTCGTGTCTTAAAAGCCATCAAAGAGATATCCGTTGGGTTAGAAAAAAAGAAAGACTTGTCAAAGAAGAGTTTAACAAACATTGACATCGGGAAAAAAGAAGCCAAGAAACAGAGAACCTTACGACAAGGATAGAAAGACCATGGTGGGCCAAAAAAAAAAAAAAAGAAAAAAAAAAGAAAAAAAAAATTGTTGTTTGTTTTTAGTCTTTGATAGTTAGACATAAGTCCGATGATGAAATTGATTGCTTTAAGGTGAAACCTTAGAAACGATAAACTCTTGATGTACTTTCATCTGATACTTTGAGTGATTGATCTATGATAGACTTGTAAGCACTTCACTATAGGTTCTTAGCGGTGAAAACCTGAGTAGTTGGCAAGGTGACTAGTTGAAGAAATTGTAGGTCGGTGAATGACCGTTTGCTTAGATGTCTATCTTGATTTGCTTATGTTATGATGTTGGTATGGTTGAAAATGAAAGAAAAGTCTCTAAAGAAAAGAATTAAACCACTTATAACCAATAAGCGTGAAGCTACCCATGGGCGAGTATTAGGACCACCATGAGGAGAAATGCTACCTTAAAGGGTAGGTGTGTTGAAAAAAAAAAGAGAAAAAGAAAAAAAAAAAAAAAAAAAAAAGAAGTTCAAAATGAAAAGAAAAAAAGAAAGAGATAAAAGAGAAAGAAAACCATACCACATTGAGCACAGAAAAGCAACTACAGAGCATAATTGAGACATCTAGGTTGGTTTGACCCACCAATCCCGATTTTTGAAACGAAATCATTGAGTTGGCTTGCTTAAGGATCAAGCTGTGAAAGAACCTTTTGCACCACACACACTTTGAGTCTGGCATAGATCATTTATTCAAAAACTCAGATTTGAGTTGCATCGAGTGTTTTGAAGGTTCTCTGGTTTCATTACTGGGCATTCCTTGAGGACGATAATATGTATAACTATTGAGACTATTTCGTAGCATAGCATGTGATATGTATGATGATATGGAAGGCCCCACCATGTGGTTCATCTTGACCAAGTGCAAACAGCGGAGAACAGAAAGCTAAATTAAGACAGGGAGCGACCAGTCTACCACCCCGTGAATAAGAAGAATAACGAGAAATTGAGCCATGAGAGCAGAGAGAAGACTGAGCATCACTTGGAGAACTGGCGGAAGACCTAACCCAGCGGAATAGGAAATTCATTCATGCATGCATGCATACACGTAACATATTTTGCATTCTTTTTTTTGTGTTTGTTTTGTTTTGTATTCACATATTTCAAAGAAGAAAAAGAGAAAGCGGCAAAGACAAGCCAACCAGAATCAGCAACGTATCAGTATCCGTTTGGGGATGAGTCTCGGGGTTGAGGCCCATATCAGTATCAGTTTGGGGCGAGGCCCACATCAGTTTGGGGTGAGGTCCACATCAGTTTCAGTCTGGGGGCGAGGCCCACATCAGTATCAGTTTGGGGCGAGGCCCACATCAGTATCAACTCAGGGTCGAGGCCCACCTTATCAACAGTTTGGGGAATGAATCCCAGGGTCGAGGCCCACATCGTCAGGGTTTCGGGAATGAATCCCAGGGGAATGAATCCCATATCGCTAGAGTTTTGGAGTGAATCCAGGGAATGAATCCCAGGGCCGAGGCCCACGTCGTCAGAATTTGGAATGAATCCTGGAATGGATCTCAGGGTCGAGGCCCACCTTGTCAGCAGTTTCGGGAATGAGTCCCAGGGTCGAGGCCCATATCAAACATCAGCATCAGTCTGGGGCGAGGCCCATATTAGCATCAGTATCAATCTTGCCGGGTATGGCACTCTAGGGGCGAGGCCCACATCATTATCGGTATCAGTGTTGCCGGGTATGGCACTCTGGGGGCGAGGCCCACATTAGTTTAGTATCAGTCTTGGCGGGTATGGCACTCTGGGGGCGAGGCCCACATCATTATTAGCATCAGTTTTTCCGGGTATGGCACTCCGAGTATGGAGACATCAATATCAGTTTTGCCAGGTACGGCACTCCAGGTATGGAGATATCAGATCAGTTTTGCCAGGTACGGCACTCCAAGTATGGAGATATTAGATCAGCCAGGTACGGTACTCTGAGTATGAAGACATCAGATCAGTTCTGCCAGATATAACATTCTGGGGGCGAGGCCCACATAGCATCAGATCAGTTTCTGTCGGGTATGGCATTCTAGGGGGAAGGCCCACATAGCATCAGATCAGTTTCTGCCGGGCATGGCATTCTGGGGGCGAGGCCCGCATCATATCAGATCAGTTCTGCCGAGAATGGCACTCCGAGAATGGAGATATAGTCTGGGAATAGACATCTCGAGAATGAGCACGCCGAGAATGGCACGCCAGGAATGACACTCCGAGAATGGACATATAGTCCGGGAATGGACAGCTCGAGAATGAGCACGCCAAGAATGGCACGCCGGGAATGGCACTCCGAGAATAGAGATATAGTCCGGGAATGGACAGCTCAAGAATGAGCACGTCGAGAATGGCACGCTGGGAATGGCACTCCAAGAATGGAGATACAGTTCGGAATGGACCACATCACATCAACAGTTCGGGAACAAAACCCACAATTCAGGGAACAAGACCCTCATCTCACTTTGGGAACAAGACCCACGGGAACAAAACCCATAATTCAGGGAACAAGACCCTCAGCTCACTTCGGGAACAAGACCCACGGGAACAAAAACCACAATTCAGGGAACAAGACCCTCAGCTCACTTCGGGAACAAGACCCACGGGAACAAAACCCACAATTCAGGGAACAAGACCCTCAGCTCACTTTGGGAACAAGACCCACGGGAACAAAACCATAATTCAGGGAACAAGACCCTCAGCTCACTTTGGGAACAAGACCCACGGGAACAAAACCCATAATTCAGGGAACAAGACCCTCAGCTCACTTTGGGAACAAGACCCACGGGAACAAAAACCCACAATTCAGGGAACAAGACCCTCAGCTCACTTCGGGAACAAGACCCACGGGAAAAAAACCCACAATTCAGGGAACAAGACCCTCAGCTCACTTTGGGAACAAGACCCACGGGAACAAAACCCATAATTCAGGGAACAAGACCCTCAGCTCACTTCGGGAACAAGACCCACGGGAACAAAACCCACAATTCAGGGAACAAGACCCTCAGCTCACTTCGGGAACAAGACCCACAATTCAGGGAACAATACCCTCAACTCACTTCAGGAACAAGACCCACGGGAATAAGACCCACAATTAAGGGAATAAGACCCTCAACTCAACTCAGATCGGGAACAAGACCCACAACACAAATTGGGAACAAGACCCACAGCACAACAAACTCAGATTGGGAACAAGACCCACAACACAACTTAATTCAGATCAGACTATGTGGACTACCGCGACACCCCAAGTACGGGGTTAGCACGCCAGGTACGGCATTCAGACAACTGCGGCACTCTAGGTATGGAGACGCAACCGCGACACCCTAGGTACGGGGTTTAGCACGCCAAGTACGACATATGGACTATTGTGGACTACCGCAACGCCCTAGGTATGGGGTTTAGCACGCCAGGAATGGCACATCATCAAATACAGTTCGGAGCAACAGGTAAACCAGGTGGTAGCTGGCGAGCCAGGTAAGTAAAAATGCATTGCACGTACTTTGATAGGATTGTCATTGTCACACACTGCAAAAGTCCCATCAAAGTGGGGGCGACTGTAGGCATTGCATTTTTTACACATTAGCCCAATGATGAGTCTCGTAT
Source organism: Zanthoxylum bungeanum (assembly GCA_019454045.1). Taxonomy (NCBI): domain Eukaryota; kingdom Viridiplantae; phylum Streptophyta; class Magnoliopsida; order Sapindales; family Rutaceae; genus Zanthoxylum; species Zanthoxylum bungeanum. The sequence continues at coordinate 61,695 of SKCR01038919.1, read as the reverse complement.
GGAGGCAACTACCTCTTTAGTCATGAAAGTCGCGGGAAACGGACGTTGGAAGGGTAAAGTTGGAAAATGGAATTTTCGTTGGATTTAACCTCGTTGTTTGGCTTCGGGTTGCTTGTTGGACCTCTGTTTTAAAACACACCAAACCCATTAAAACACATCTCACAAATTAAATAATTAAAATATTTAAAACACATCTCAAAAATAAATAATAAAATATTTAAAACACATCTCACAATTAAATAATTATTAAAACAAAATTAAATTAAATTAAAACACATTCACAAATTAAATCACCTTCCCAAATTAAATTAAATCACCTTCCTAAATTATATTAAATCCCTTTCCTAAAATACATAAATCACATTCCTAATTTAATTAAATCACCTACCAATTTAAATAAATCATATCCTTAACTAAAAAGAATAAATCAAATCACTTCCCTTAATTAAAGATTTCCCCTATCACATTTTAATAAAAGAATATCTCACAAATCTTATTCCTCCCTAACAAGGTAAAACCCATCCCCTTACCTATAAAAATAACCCCTCTCCATACATTCAAAACCCTGGCTGGCTGGCTCACTCTCACAAAAAAAACAGGAAGAAAATAACCTAGCTGCTCTCACACTCCTCACGGTAAACACATTGCCTCCACCAACTCTCACGCAAGCACCCAAGCCGCATAAGCCCCTTGCCCCCCTCACGTTGATGCCTAAATTCACGCCCACACAGGTAACCTTCACTTAAATAGCCACATAGCACAACACGTAACCTTCACTCAACTAGCCACATAACACAACACGTGACCTTCACGCTATTATCCAGCCCCACTCCTCACAACAGAAGCAACATCTGCGCACTTCTTGCCCCCTCACGGATCAGCCCCTTTGCCGCACCTAAACCTCCTTTCACAGCCCCTAATCCACGCCAAAATAGCCCCTTACACAGCCCTAAAGTCGCCACAAACAGCCCCTACACATAGCCTCACTGCACGCCTGAAACCAAGCCTAAAACACCCACTGCACTGCACCTAAACTGCCGCATTCTGCCTCCCCATTCTGCCCAGTTTTTGTTGCGATTTTAACCCATAAAACAGCCCTAAAACTACCCTAAAACTGCACTAAAAAACTGCACAAGGTTTCCCCTAAAACCCCTTAAAACCGCAAGCCAATTAGCCCTCCAAATCGCCCAAAACAGTCCCCTAAATAACCAAAACAGTGACCTGAAACGCAGCAGCAAGACAGCAGCGAAACGGAGTAAAGACAGCAGCCCGAGCAGCAAAACAGCGAGGAAAGACGTTGAGTTAGTGAACCAAAAGAGTTGCGGATCATTCACCCTTCCAACGGACGTGTAACGCCATTTCTTGAGACGACCAAAGAGGTTAGACCTGAGGGCACCCTTTCATTCATCATCTTTCGTTTATTTTATTTAATCTGAAAATTATCGCATGAGAGTCGTTTGAGGCATGATGTGATTGTTGGATGAGCGGAATATGTGTTCCCTTTTGTGGTATATAGGATGGAAACCCGGACGTAAATTCCGTAGCCGAATCCGAATGGACGGTAGTGCGGTTTGTACTTGGGATACAACGCCACGTACCACTTAAGAGACACGTATTTCGTCTCATCCAAACTTGTGTTTGAGCATGTTGTAGTTCGTAGGTTATTTATTTGTTATTAAAGCATGATTAGGTTATTAGCATTTTATTTATCTTAAGCATGATTTAGTCGATGGAAAGTTATTTCTTTATGCATGATTAGGTTGTTTTCACATTAGGGATTTAAATTTAAATTTATGCTTAGATTCCTATTTATTTTCCGCATTAGATAATTGAGCATGCTTGTGTGATGATTGTATGTTATTGCGTGTTTGCCGTTATGACAACTTACTTTGAAGTATACGAACTTAGATATAGGTTCTCATTGTTATTAATATGCATGCGGACTTAGGCGTAGATTACCCTTGAGCATGAATGTTGAATATATTCGGTTAGTTTATTGCACAAATCATATCATCACAAGTGACATAAGTAAGGGACCATTCCGAACCCAACGGTTTGAGGTCTTCCCTTGCGAGGGGTGAGTGCGGCCTTAAATCTTTGTCCCGGTTCACACCGGGTGGCGACTCCATGTTATTTCGTACTCCCAACTAGGCCGCGAGCCTAGAACAGCGTCGCCCAGGTTCTGTTATCTACACTTATGAGATCGTTAAGCTCCCGTAAGGTAAGAAGACATTGAAGAACAAATAGGTGTTCAAGCTGAAGAAAGATGGCAGAGGAATTGTGGTGAAACACAAAGCCCGGGTAGTAGTCAAAGGATTCTTACAGAAAAAAAGAATCGACTTTAATGAAATTTTTTCACCAGTTGTAAAAATGGCTTCAATCTGAGTTATCCTAGGATTGGTAGCTAGTTTGAACCTAGAGCTTGAACAGATGGATGTTAAGACAACATTTCTTCATGGTGATCTACATGGAGCAATTAGAAGATTTCAAGGTTTCAAAAAAATAGAACCTTGTTTGCAAGCTGAAGAAGAGCTTGTACGACCTCAAGCAAGCATCAAGGCAGTGGAACAAGAAGTTTGACTCGTTCATGGTGAGTCAAGGGTACAAAAGAACTGCAGCATGCCAATGTGTTTACATTCAAAGGTTTCCGGAAAGCTACAAAATTCATTCCTTTTGTATTCATATTGCCTGCAAATGTAAGAGAATTGACATTTTATAAAATGAATTTTGCACAAAATTTGGTGATCTTAGTCCACAATCGTGTTGCACCAATATGATATTTGTTGTCGAAGATATTGGGGAGGCAGTTTATTTTGATAATATGATGCTTGCTGGGAGTCTTGGTAATGAAGGGGAATAACAGCACATGTTGAGGGATAAATTATCATATGGTCTTGAAACCCGTAAAAGAGTTTAGAATGAATGAATCATGTGTTTGCACATGGAGGAGCATATTATAAGAAATACGTGGTTCCTTGTCAGCATGTGCTCTGTCTTTCAAGATGTACAACAATTTTTTTCAATTGAAATGCTTCTTGTTTGATTCCAGGATTTCAAATCTATTATTCGATTTTAACATAATTTTATCACTGTCACGGATCTTCCCTTGCTTTCTTGTAGATCTTGTTTCTAAGAGCCCGCTTTTCTGGAATATACTGTATGCCGAAAAAAATATTTACTCAATTCAGGCCAAAAATTAATATATATATATATATATATAAATTAGTATATATATATAAATATATATATATATATATAAATTGCCGGGCCAGGCCAGTAGTCACATGACATTCTCTGATTTGCTTTATTTTATTTATAATATTCGGCCTGGCTATTTATAAAAATATATATAAATTGCAGAGATCATGGTGTTGGTTGGTGGTGGCATCGCAAATGCTAAGAGTCAAAAGGTAGAAATTTAGAAGAGTCAGCCAGTTAAAAGAATCCACGTGTTAGTCCATCACAAACGTAGAAATTAATTTGTGATATTGGTCCAGCTAATCAAATCTCGACTTGAGAGCGGGGGCGCCATCACCCATTCCGCTTCCTCGTCTCTGAAGCATAAAATCACCACGTCTGCTATTTCTTTCACTGTCTACAAATCCCTTTTGTCTTTTGTCTTTTTTTATTTTTTTATTTATTTTTTATTTTTTATAATAACGTATAGGCGTTATGGCGAATGAGAATTCTCACGGCGGCGACGTCGTTTTGGGATCTTCCGCTAAGCATGCCAAGCTCATTATCGATACTGACCCCGGAATCGGTCAGTTTCCTTTTCCTTTTTCTTTCGATATTCTTATAGATTTGTAAACAACTTTCTACTTGTAGAATGTGATTGTGATTACATTTTCGTTGTTGCCAACTTTGTGCTTTTATTTATCTGTCCTTTTGCATTCTTTGAATATATCTATATAATAAAGGAGAATGGTGTTGGAGGAAAGAGAGTGTATCCAACGGCTCTCTTTATGTGGCTTAATTGACGGCTCAGATCATTTCATTGGTAATGGGAGGAAAGAGAGTGAATTGATCGATGGAAATGGTCAAAAATTTTTAAATTTTCAAATTAAAAAATCGAAAGTTAAAATAAAATCATTTAATTAAAAAATAAAATCATTTAATTCTGTAACACCGTGCCGTAGGCACGGACATTATTTAATTAAAAAATAAAATCATTTAATTCTGTAACACCGTGCCGTAGGCACGAGCAAATACTGTAACACAGTGCCGTAGGCACGGGCAAAAACTAGTATATATATATATATAAATATAAATTATTTAATTTGAAGTCAACTAATTGAAAATTATCATTTTTTCGTTTTTTTTTTTGGTTAGATTAGTCTAACTAAGGTAAAATCAAATGTTTCAACTTTAATTGGGTGGTATAATTTTGTGTTAGTTAAATTTATAGGCTGTTGGAGCTTTAAATTCTTTTTCTTTTAAAATAATTATTTCGTTGTTGATCTGTTCTGGGAATAAACAGAGCACCAATTCCACTTGTTTGTTTTAGAATTAAAGGTGATTATAAAGTGAGAGATATTTGAGTAGCAACTATTGAAAGCAATACGGGATCTTTTGGATGGCATCTAAAAGTTCTTTCTTTTGTTTTTGGAAGTAAAAATCAGAAAACGCGAGGTTTGACTACAGATTAAGAAAATACTTTTCCAGAATGACTAAATGAGAAATAACAAATTCATTTTAATTTAATGTTTTAAAGATTTAACAGCTTTATTTATCCATTTCAGTGATATAAGACTGTGTCACTGAAATGTACTTTGTAATCAAGGCACAAAAATTGGTAAATAATTTGAAAGAGCATTATTAGCGGTCGTTGCATTAGAAAGGAAAAGGAATGCAAATCACATCCTAAATTGCAAAAAACTAGTAAATATTAGCTGAATTAAATGCTGTTTAAAAAATGACTTTCAAGTGCTGAAAATTGGGAATGGATGAATTTTCAATAAGAGAAAATACATAAGAGTCAAAATAGGGGGGAAATAAATTACTTTGATAATCAATATATTCAAAGTGGGTGTTAACTGCGATGCTTTGGGAATTTCTGGACCACTTTGTTTAGGTTGTTCAATTAATCATTTTGTGTCGATTATTGTATAGGTATGATTTTGTGAAAATTGGTTCTTATTGGTGACATGAATGTGTTTTCTTTAATTAACAGATGATAGCATGGCAATCTTAATGGCATTTCAAACTCCGGAGTGGGAGATCTTAGGGTTGACAACAGTCTTTGGTAATGTCACTACTGAAGATGCCACTCGCAATGCCTTGATTCTGGTATGTATTTGTTTCAGTTGACCCTGTTTGTTTTTACTCTGTTTTATTTCTCCATATTTCAGGTTTTGTCTTCTTTTTGGAACATATTCATGATCAATTTCCTGTTTTTGATATGTAAAAGGATAGTGTGAGATCGCAGGGTGTCCTGGTGTTCCTGTGGCAGAGGGCAGCCCTGGGCCTTTGAAGGTATGTCTGTTTCTCTTCTCTCGTTCCATGATTAAAATATTTTCCTAGCTTGACCAAAGTTAGGTTACTTACCTTGTTCTGTGTTAGCTGCCTGGACCAAAGATAGGTTATTAAGTTGCAACTTGCAACTTAGATGATGTACGTTTGTGTTGATCTGCCTGATGTTACTTTTTAGTTAAAGGTCCTAAATGTCGCAGCTAAGTTTCTTTTAACTTCTATTTTTGTAATATGTTAGTCCTAGTAGATGATCTATCTTATTATTATTTTTTTTTCCAAGTTCATTACTTCATTGCTATCTGGCTAGGGCTAAATTTTTATGGTACTTCTGTAAGCCCTCCCGTGAATAGATTTGTGTCTATCATGTCAGCTGGTCAACTGGGACTAGTTTTAGTACTTTGTAATTTCTTTTTTCTAACTTATTTTCTTTTGGTTATGACATCCTCTTGTTATTTTAGCCTAATTAACCATGGTTTTTCTTGAAAAGGGATGGAAGCCTCGGGTTGCTGACTTTGTTCATGGTTCTGATGGAATGGGAAACACATCTCTTCCTCCTCCAAAAGCAAAGAAATGTGATAAGAATGCATCTGAATATCTAGTTGATAAGGTCTCAGAATATCCAGGGGAAGTATCTATACTTGCTCTTGGACCACTAACAAACTTGGCTCTGGTAAGTTCTTTTTTTGCGCCTCTCAGTTTGCTTATTTGAAATTCATATTTCAGATTTCAGAATTCACAAGTTCATGCATACTGCTGTTCTGAAATCAGGCAATCAAAAGGGACTCATCCTTTGCAAGCAAGGTAAAAAACATTGTTATACTTGGCGGTGCTTTCTTCACATTGGGAAATGTCAATCCTGCTGCTGAAGCGAATGTAAGAGCTAGCATTCCCAACATTTATGATTTATACACCAAGCAAAGTAAGATGCTTCTCTAAATTGAAAATGTTTTCCCAGTGTGGATTTGTTGCCTCCATAAACTATATTCATAAATCATAACTTAGCTAAATGTTTTGTCTTTGAAGCGAAACTTGTCTTTGCAGATTTTGCACAAGTTGCTTTCAACTATATACTTGATATTCGATGTTTCTTGTTTCAAAGCATCATCACATTATCCCTTTTATATCTTTACAGTAGTCAAAAGGTTATCACTGCAGCAAAAGGAGTCTATTTATTTTTTAGAAAGAAGTTCTGCTCTAAAACATGGTTAATTGTAGTTCTGAGTAACAAGTTGTTAGAAACTTGGGTTTGGGTTGAACTAACATCACACCAATCAGGTGCCGTCAGAATGACCATTAATTTGTCCAACTTGCAGGTATATGGAGACCCTGAAGCAGCAGATGTTGTGTTTACCTCTGGGGCAAACATCGCAGTTGTTGGAATAAACATTACAACACAAGTCAAAATGACAGGTGGATCGTAGTTCATTTTCATCTTCTTTTCTGTGCTTGCTTGCCTTTTACTATTTTGTGGTAAATAACAACTTCTGATCATCTATATTCTCTTATGCATTAGATGCCGACTTGCTTGAATTGAGGCAATCTGAAGGAAAATATGCCCAGCTATTGAGTGACATGTGCAAATTTTACAGAGACTGGCATGTGAAGTCTGATGGTGTCCATGGTAATGTTTCATTTAAAAGTTCAGATGAATATACAATAATTGCTTTTGAACTTGAACATCCCTTTTTAACTTCTTTAATAAGTATTTTCTTGATTAATTCCTTGAAATTTGGTTGCAGGAATTTTCCTTCACGACCCTGTTAGTTTTGTGGCATTAGTTCGGCCAGATCTCTTCACATTCAAGAAGGAAGTTGTCAGGGTTGAGACACAGGGAGTATGTATGGGACATACACTAATGGATCAGGGACTGAAAGGGTGAGTGTAGTTTAAACATACTCTCTTTATGAATTTAGAACTGTTTTCGATTTGTTATTGCTTGTAGCAATAATGCTACTGGAATTTTGGTATAGATGGAACAGTAGCAACCCGTGGACTGGCTATTCCCCTGTTTCAGTTGCTTGGACAGTCGATGTGGACGAAGTCCTTAATTATGTTAAAAAGGTGCTGATGAAACCATGAGAGCCGCTGTAATCTGTTCTCCCAAATTGAAAAGAATGCCCTAAAGATCTAGAAAAAGCACTGTTATTTATTCTCCTCACTGGTGACAGCCCAAATTTTAGGTATTAGGGCACATAATTGGTGTCAAATTGATGAAATTCTTCTCAATATTACTATGCATTTGTAAAAACATACTCTGATTGATTCTGAATTAATAAAAACCCATGTGAAATGAATTCTTGGGCATAGTTTTTCGTTCTGGTACTGAATAGCGGAACCCAGAAATGCATCTGTTAAGCAGAAACACACATCCCCTGATGGTGGATATTTTATCTATGGATCCTGCCAAACTCATAATTTGCTTCTGTCAAATTATGATTTGTTATGCTTAACCTGCTGTAAACTCAATTGCTACTGAACTAATTGGCAACTGCCTAGCTAATTGTGTCTTTGTTAAATTGTCAACCTTAGTGCACCGTTTGATAGAAAGTGTTGATTGAGAGTATTTCATTAAAATATTTAAAAATACACCCATGCTGAATGTTCTAAGGTGCGAGTAAGAAGGATTCTTACCAGACCATATTTTCTTCGGAATCTCAAAATTCAACGGTACAGATGGTGATCTGTTGATCAGGTAGCAGGCGGCGCGAACAGCTTCTCCTTAGAATGACTGACAATTTAGCCATGCTTATCATGCTTCTGACTTTCACCATAATGGAGCGGTTCATTATTTCAGTAACACCATTATGCTGTGGGGTGCGTGAAACAATCATTTAATGTCTAATGCTGCGTCTTTCGTAGTAGGCATCAAACTCTCTGAATGTGTAATAGCCTCCATTGTCTGTGCGAGGCATTTCAATTTTTTCCCTGTTTCACGATCTACCATGGCATGAAACAGTTTGAAATGATCCAAAACCTGATCTTTTGTCTTTAAGAAATATACCCACACAATCCGAGAAACATCGTCAATGAAAGTCAGAAAGTACTTGTTACCGCTTAGTGAATTAACCTCCAATGGACCACAAATATCATATTGTACCGCACTGAGCAACTCTGATCTTCTTGTAGAAGGGAAGTAACCATGTTTCATAGACGATCCACTATGGAATAATTTAAATCAATATTGGGAATCTCCTGACTTTCGTGTACGTTCAGAAGCGGCCTCCTATAACTGACGACGATCCGCCATTGAAGGAATATAAATGGTCAGGCATACGGGAGGCACCAGATCGCATTACGACCATGGTCGCCATCTTGTAAGTCTATAAATTGCAAGTAATAAATATTATTTTGAATTACTTCTTCATTTTTATAGTTAATTACTATTACATTGTTTGCAAATGGATAGGAGAAACAATTGGGCTGCCAGTCCATTGCCTTTGAGCTCTTTGTGCATACACGCACGAAGAAGAACGATGAACACACGTTCGTCGATCACTGATCTCAGGACATGCATGTAAGGTTTTATATATGTTTATGTTCATTTGTGTTTTTTTCTTTTATTACTTTTAAAATTTTTTATTACAGTCTAACATTTCTCTCATTTGTCATAGGAGCACTATATAGCTTTCTGGGATCAGTTGTTGCAGACTGGGGAGTTGATAGATGAGGACCGATTGTTTATTAAGATTGCTGGAGGAGAGAGGAAGAAGTATGTCTACAGTATGGGATCCCAGTATGTACCTGAGGGTAGTTCCTCATCTTTTACTGCCTCGGTTTCACATGCGGAAATGCAGAAAAAGATCCAACAGTTGCAGCAACAACATGAGCAAATGCGGCAACGGTAGGAGCAGATACATGAGTAGATACAAGAGCAAATGCAGAAACAGCATGGGCATATGCAGATACAGGAGCAGGTTCGACTAGCTCTTCAGTTGATGCAGTAGCAGATGCAGTTGCTTCCGGGTGGTCCTCCGCATCATCCTTCTCATAGTGTTTGTTTAATGTAATACAGTACATTAATGTAACATTATTATTTTATAATATTTTTTTTTTATTAATTATTTATTTATAATATTAAATTTTAATTGTAAAATAAAATATAATTTAATAGAAAAAATCAATTTTTTTAAAAAAATATAATATAATTACGGATTGAAAATTTGATTGGTAACTATATTAAAATGTGTAAACCTTACTGACAACACTATACGGTCAGTAAATCAAGATATTATCGACCGAAATAACGGTTGGTAAATTTTTTTTTACCGACTGTATTATATGTTGGTCGGTAATATTTTGAGTTATTATCGACCGAAATTCATTTATTTAACCACCAATTACTTCTCATTTTTCGTTGGTAATCTGTCAGTAACACTTATCGACAATAAATTTATTTAGTCAATAATCGGTCGGTAAATCACCGACGGAAATATATTTGGTCAGTATTTTGGTACTGACGAGACATTTACCGACATAATATTATGGTCAGTAATCAGTTGATAATTATAATTCAGTTGGTAAAAAACTGTTTTGTTGTAGTGAACACCAGCTCTCACCTGCTTCAGTCTCTGCCTTCACTACTAAGATATCGCTACCGGATAGATAGAATGTAAAGAAAACCGAAAAACAAAGCCAAAACAAGTAAGCACTTACAAAATAAGTGAGTAAAAAAGAGCTACCAGGGCTCTAAGTCACACTTCCACTCGTGCTTCCTACTGCATAACAGAGAGGAAGACTATGAGAGAAGACTCGGATACTAAATTTTCATTAATACTAGATTATGTTTAACAACTCTGATCTTATTTTAATTGTAATACATTTGGCAAAATTTTAAAAATGTTACGATTTTTGTTATATTATTTTCCCTGTTATAAGATACATTCTCTCTCTTATCACAATACACTTTTGCTATTTATTTCTTATTCTCTTCAATTTAAGCTGACCAACGTCAAGACATAGTGAAATGAATGGCAATCTTGTTATTCACGGAAACCAAAATGTCTTTTACGTGGTGAACCCACAAGACCGCATCTGCTATATATTTGTTGTTATATGTATCTGTTGAAAACTCCAATCTCAAAAATCCTGTTGTTGACGATTGTTTTTGATTTCAGGGATAATTCGGAAAAAATTACTTCTCGAACAAACCTCTTCCAAGCAGTAAATTTATTTGGTTAGTTGGGAACCAAAGTAAATTTGGCAAGTAAATCAGAAAATACAGACAAGACAAAAGATTTAACGTGGTTCGGCGGAATGGATTCAACCTACGTCCACTAGAACAAAAAAATAGAACTTTTATTACCACCTCGGATCAGACCGACATCATTGTCTCTCACTTACACTAAGCTTTTTCTCTCTTTTACAAGTAGAGTAAATACTACAAAGTGCTAGAAAATAATTAGCCAGCCATAGAGTTTTTTGAACCAAAAAAGGAGAACCCTTCCCTCGGAGTCTTCAACCCCTTTATATAGCGTGTCTAGATCCACTATTTCACCAATTCGTGACGTCAGTCACGTTAGCTTGTTATCATTGCCTAGGCTCATTTCCCCAATCACTCTACAAATAGTAACTTTACTGTCTGACAAAGCCACTCTCTGCCATCTGAATCTCATTAATTCACCCTTTTTTGGTAACTGCTACACACTCTGCCCATGTGCCAACCTGTACTCCAACCACTCAAGCGGTTTCGTGTGTCAATGGACAAGCTTGAGGCCTTCTTCCATCCCATCAGCCGCTGGCTTACTCCTATCTCATCAGCCCTTGGGAGGCTTGAACTTCTATTTAGGGCTTACGTCGTCCATACGCGAGCATAATGCTACAACCCCGGCCCATATCCTCGGGTTGGTGTACCAAAACAGGGGGGGCGCTCCCCCTTGCTCCTCTTACCAGGTCGGGTCGTTAGAGATGCCTTTACTTCCATCAACTTCTCTTCAAAAGGATCAAGCCAACATTAAGCTCATTGGCCGCTTTAGTTATGGGCATGTAGAAATATTCAGAAATAGTTTCCTTTGATGAAAGTCTGAGCTGTTATGATTTTCTTCTAGCTTGCATCTTCTGATGATCACCTTCCTATGTTTCTTTGTTTCTGATAAAGCTTTCTCAGGCATATGTGACCGTGCCTCAGTTGGCTTACTCCAAATCTCACTCCCCTTGTTACAAGCATAAAACATATCTCATGACAACCTCGAGTCTATCTTCATCTGCATGAATATTATCGGATCTGATCCTCCTCATCGAGTCGGTCTTCATCTGTGCCTCGGGCTCTGGTACTCTATCTGACTTCTCATCCTCACGATGATCTTGGACTTTCATCTATTAAGTTCCAAAAACCTATTATATCCCTCTTCAGGCTTCACAGTTCCTCGGGGTTGAAAATCACCATCAATATCTGTCCCCTAGTTCTTGGTATTAACGACTTGGTGAGTTGATGCCAGGAACTTCAAAAAACAAGATGGTTATTTCGTCTAATGCTGATACTCAATCTTGATCGAATCTAGCATCTCAAGTCTTTCCCATCTCAGAATGGGTTCCACGACAGCAAGCTTCAGTGTTCCTTGTAAAGATCCATGTCGGGTTCGTAACCCTGACCTAGCACATCTGCTTCTGATTCATAACATAGTCATCTCTCCTACTAGGCCTCCTCAGACTGAAGAAATCGATCGGAACTAACTCTAGTCAGTCAATCCCTCGGCTACTTCGCTTGAAGAAGCTCATCTTGTGTCATATCGGGCTGATGTAAGCTCTTGACATGCTGCAATCCTGGAAGGGAATGACCTGCAAAGACCCGCAAAGCAAAAACAAACCATGAGGGAAACCTCTCATCGGTCCATCGCATAGAAATGGGCCTCGGTGGGACATAACCCAACTCCGAGCCAATCTGACAAGGAGAGGCCATGGGGAAAAGACTGACCCAAGCCATCTAAGTCACTAGACCACAAGGGAATGATCCATCCTTGTGCCAATACACAGTATTAGGGCTTCGACGGGACGTAACCCATCCCCGAGCCGATCTGACAAAGAGAGGCCTTAGGAAACGACCGACCCTAATCCATCTAAGCCACTTGGCTACAAGGGAATGATCCCTCCTTATGCCAACAGAAAATAATAGGGCCTCAGCAGGATGTAACCCAACCCTGAGCCGATCTGACAAAGAGAGGCCTTAGGAAAAGACTGCCCCAAGCCATCTAAGATGCTTGGCTGCAAGGGAATGATCCCTTATTGCGCCAACACATAGCAATAGGGTCTCGATGGGACGTAATCCAGCCCCGAGCCAATCTGACAAAGAGAGGCATTGGGAAAAGACCAACCCCAAGCATCTAAGTCACTTGGCTACAAAGGAATGTGTAACACCCCGATAATCCCGATAACTATTACATTATGGGAGGCATGGTGCATGATATAAATCATGTTCAAGCATGTATATGCTTATGAAATTACTTTTTGGACACTCGACAAACTCTTTGCAAGTTTCGATACACAATTCACTCTATGTTCTATTCCAAATAACCCTTAGTATCTGGGGCACAACCTTTTCATACGATCTCATATTCTCATGAATTTTATATTGTCGAAATGCTAAGACTGAGACCTACAACTTCTCCGTTGTATATTTTTCTAAATTCGAATCCAAAATAAGTCAAAAAGGCAACTCACAAATTCAGATGAATAGTACCCGAGGACTAATCTAGAAAATTCTCCAAACTTCTGATTTTTTTGTCCTTAAATCATTAAACAATTCAGCCCCTTTTATAAATATGGACATTATTCATTCATCTCCAAAAGAGAGGAAAGAAGAAGAAGAAAATGTGAAAGGGAGAGAAAGAATGAGAAATAGGGAAACCATTTTCTAACCAAATGTAATGAGGAAGCAAAGGCAAATCAACACATAACAAGCTAAGAAAAGGAATGGAAAGCTTAAAAGACTTATTTGGTGAAGGAAATCAAGTAAAATAAGGTAAGGAAGACTTGACCCAAATTCAAAATATTGATGTTTTAATGATTTGATGATAAATGAATGTTGTTGAGTTGTAAATGATGTTGTTAATATGGTTATGGCGTTAAGAAAATTCGATTTTGAGAAATCCCCAAAGTAGGAAATCCTAAAGAATAAGCTAAATTGAGGTTATAGGAATTTGAAGTTGTGATAATGATACAATGGTAGAATTATGATAATTTGAATGTGCGTAGATCTAACTTGTATAAAAATGAAGGTGTTGGGTTTGTTTCGGGGTATGTCATTGAAGAGTTGATGCTAGGCCCTAAAATCGGCTTAGCATCGCGAGGCTCAACACCCATCATCATGACGTGTAAGAATCAGAGGCTCACTGCCTCAGGCCTGATCGTGTGAATGTCGGGACGCTCAGTATTTGACGTCGCGACTCATAATAAGCAGAGGCTCTGCCTCGAGTCTGGTGAGGTGGGCATCGCGATGTGGAACCCTTAACGTCGCGACATGAAACAAAACATGCTCTCTGTATGGGTATGCTTGCATAGGCATCGCGACGTGACAGACCTGGCGTCACTACGCAAGGCAGAATCAATTTCATAATCAGCATAGAAAGTTAGAGACCACCCTAAGGTTTCGTATGGACCCATATACACGCATTATGGCAAGTCGCAAGTATAATACAATATGTGATGTTTATAGTCGTGTTGAATTAAAAAGCTTAGACGAATTCGGAAATATGTTACACACCTTATATTCTAATTAAGTTTCTTAATTATAGATCATCGCATAAACCGTAATATTCTTCGACGAAGCGAAGTAATATCAGACAGATCCAAAAATCTGTGAGTGGACTCTTTTCTCAAGTTGTGTTTACATATATGTTTTTGAATTGAAACTTACTTTTAAATGCTTTAGAGAGTTAGCCAAGTTGTTTACAATTATTTTACGATTGAATTTTTTTTTAGAAATATTGATTTAAGAGCATGAGTTTTATGATTTTTGGAGGCATGAGGAAAAATCCCACCTCAGATGTAACTTGATACATATATGGAATTGACGGACTCAGAAAACATTTGCACACGTAATTCAGGACTAGGGATGACAGATGTAGGAAACGACTTTCCTTAGCGCGGCAGAAGTTACTTGTGGTGGCACTTGGTCCGGTATGGATCTTTAAAATTTTCTTTGCCTTCTCCCTTTGTTGTAGTAGCTGAAATCAATCCTTTGATGTGCAACGCTTGGATCAACCACTCGATCTTCCAAACTATGACTCGAAACCAACAAACCAAAGTGTGGGCTTCACTCACAAAGATCAAACCTCTAAACTATTTAGAGAATTAAGATGTCACAATTGTGTTTGGCTTTTCGGAATTTCAAACACTCTCACAACACTTGTGAATGTTTGAACTATCTCTATTTTCTCTCAAGTTCTTTCTCACAACACTTGTGTGAATGATTGCAAAATGTTAACCTTATGAAGTGAGAGAAATGGTAGAGATTATATTCTCTTACAGAAGCCGACTAACCTTGTCATTAAGCATCTAATGCTTTCTTGCAATGGCCAACACAAAAATGTGAATGCCATACCAAAACATATGAAATGATAAGCTAAAGACAATGTTTTTGTGATTAAGCATCTAATGCTTTCTTTGAATGGCAAACATATAAATACGGAGGCCATACCAAAGTATAAAATGCATTAGCCAATGAAAAATATATTAGGTGTATACATGCCACTTAATAGACATAATTGCTTGGATGACATGGTAAGCCATATGGCTTTGTCTCCAATGGTAAATAAAAATCAATATCTTAATAATGATTTATTTACCTTCAATTATGTTGTAGTAATTATCTCATAGTTATTACTAACTTGATTATCTCATAATCAATACTTGATTATCTCATATTCAAATAATTCTAGAATACATTAAGTTAAACTAATTTAACATAGTTTTCATTTGTGACAATAAATATTATTAATCTCATTAATAATATATAAATATAAAGTGAGCATATAATTAGACAATCTAATTATATTAGGTTTGCTACAGTTAATCGAGCTAGCACGGAGACTAAATGGACCAAGGGTTCCGAGCTCCAATAATTCCGAAATTTTAATTAAACTCTTTAATAATATATTATTAATTATTAACTCCGCGTTATTCCACTAAAAACTCGAACTTGAATTCCCGTTACCGTAGATGGATAAAATAAACCGAACAACTTCGGTATCCATCAATATAGTCATTACATATGGATATAGCCCTCCACGAATATCTCATAAATAGAGCCGGGTCAAAAGTCCGTTAAAACCCTCTAAATATTTTGTCTCTTAAACACCATTGATTCTATAACGAACAATTAATTCATAACAATTATGAATATAAAACTTTATATTCGTAATAAAAAAAGTTGAGCGCTCAAATTGTTCAAGTCCCAAATCAACTCTTAAAAGAGATACTCTTTTGCTTCTCGTAAGAAGGAGTGAATTCCATATCTATGTAAAACGTTCCCAGCTACACACCAAACCATATCCCCAAAATACGTAGTTATTGGATGGGAATGCAACACCAACCTCACCATATTAAATCGAAGGACATAGCATGTCATGCAGGAGTTCGTAGTACACTCAGGATTAAGATCGAATCCATATATGACCATATATTAGATAAAATGAATTTCTTCGGTTAACGGATATTAAAAGAAATTCATATTTATCTGAGTCCAGTACTATGTGATATCATCATACAAGGTACCTCCATTCCCATTTCACTACATGAAAGATCCCGGATCTAGTTTATCATACAAGTATAGAATGGACCGAAGCTATAGATAAACCACAAACAAAGTACCATATTTGTTTGCTCTCTATGGATTATTTAGATTACTAACTTCAGACTTAAATCCTCTTGTGCTTCAAACATACACTAAGTCTGAAGGTACAATAGTAATCAAGGTAAACAAGACAATTGGACAATATGCGATATAAATCAAACAACTTTGATAAAATGAATAATGCATTTATTATTATTACAATAATCAATTTCGTTTACAATACATGAAGCTTTAGGACATAAATCCCAACAAACTCCCACTTGGACTAGAGCAAACGGGACATGTCATGTAATCCTAAACCCTTTATGTGACCTTCAAACACTTTAGCTGATAAGGTCTTTGTAAACAGATTAGCCAGGTTGTCTGCGAATGGAATCTGCGTGACAATAACATCTTCTCTCTGCACTATCTCCTTGATGAGGTGATATTTCCTCTCAATATGTTTACCCCTCTTGTGGCTTCTTGGTTCTTTGGAGTTCGCCAATGTACCACTATTATCACAATAAAGTGTGAGCGGTTTACCCATATCTGGAACAACTTCCAAATCTGCTAAGAACTTACGGAGCCAGACTGATTCCTTAGCTGCTTTACAAGCTGCTACATATTTAGCCTCCATGGTGGAGTCAGCAATACAAGATTGCTTTATGCTCCTTCATACTATAGCCACACCACCTAGGGTGAACACTGATCCAGATGTGGATTTCCTAGAATTGACATTGGTCTGAAAATCAGAGTCTGTATATCCTCTCGAAATCATATCATGACTTGTATATACAAGCATATAATTTTTCGTTCTCCGTAGATACTTGAGAATATGTTTCACCGCTACCCAATGATCTAATCCTGGGTTGGATTGAAACCTACTGAATACTCCCACTGTAAAACAGATGTCCGGTCTCGTGCATAACATAACATACATAAGACTTCCAACTGCTAAAGCATATGATATATGTCTCATCTCCTCAACTCCTTGAGGTGTCTTAGGAGACTATTCTTTAGACAAATGAATTCCATGCCACCGATCTGTTATAATGTAACTAGTTTGACTAGAAACATTATCTCTATATTAGTGTTTAACCCGCTGCGGGTGAACCTTTATATCCTAGAACACTAAAGTGTTTTATTATATATAGATGATATTGAGATAAACACATTAGATGTGAATAACAACATTTATATTTTGAATATAAATAAAATCTCAAACGTATAACACGACAAACAAACAGCTCAAACTGATTTGATCAGAAGAAACTAATTAGTGGAATTGTTGTCTGGGACAGAATTAAACAAGAATCGTATATCCACACTTTTGAAGAGTGGGTACTAGGACTGTTTTGATTCAAATCAAATAAAGTCTACGAATCTAGTTCATTGGGCAAAGTGACTATAACACATTTACTTGGTAAAAGTGTAAATGCCACCGATCTGTTAGTCCTAGTTCATAATGAAGAAAGTGGGCCCATGTCTAGCTAGGCTAGAGATGGATATGGATATTTCATGACCTATACGGATGTGGCATCGCGTTATGGTTATGTGTCTCTTTTGAAACACAAATCAGAAACTTTTATAGTTTCGACACAAAATAGATAAACAGATCGGCTAAAGTATTAAACTGTCACTGTAATGGAAAATACTTAAGCAATAAGTTTCTCAAATACTTGAAAGAGTATAGTATTCTTTCAATGAGGACTCCTCCCGGAACACGTCAATTTGACGGTGTGTCCGAACAGAGTAACCAAATTTTGTTGGACATGATAAGGCTAATCATGAGTCGCTCTGAGATACCATTTCCTTCAACAGGATAAGCATAAACAGTGCAAAACTTATTTAGAATAAGGTTCCATAAAAATCTGTTTGACAGATATCATATTAGATATGAACAAGAAAGAAACCGGGTTTCTTAATCCTGTAAATTTGGGTATGCTAGGCATATGTTTGGATGATACCAAACTAAAACCCAAATCGGATAAGTGCCAAATTGTAGGTTATCATAGGGATACCAAAGTATAATACTTATACAACTCACGAGAGAACAATTTAATTGTTGCTCACCATACGGTTTTCCTAAGAGGAATACCGATATGCAGTGGTAAGTGGGAGGATAGTAAAACTCAATGAAAATCAGAGTAATACTATTCCAAGGCACCGAATCTTAATGGAACATAAATAGTTCATCAAGGATGAAACTATTACCAATAATCTTCGAATACACAAGAACCGCGTAGGTCGGAGAGAGTCAGAAAACAACCATGGGTATGGGTTTCTGATCTCCCCTCATAAAGATGTCTATCTTATTGAGGAATACCAACTGACTACGTATGAGGAAGTGATACAAGGTATCGACTCCCTATTATGGCAAAGTGCCATGAGTCCGAAATGGATTCCATGTATATCAACAAGTTTGGATACTAGTTGATGTACCGCAGAGCATTGTGCCTACTGGTACTTTATAAGTCTTCAAGGAAGACATACATGGATGGCAATATACCAACGTATAAAGCTAGGCTTTTAGCGGAAAGCTATCGTTATCAACATTGTGTTGATTACGATTCAACCTTTTACCTGTTGCCACGGTAAATCCATTTTGGATAATGCTTGCTAATGCTACATGTTTCATTTATGAAATATGACAGTTGAACGGGAAAATCGTTTTCCTGAAAAGGAAACCTATTGGAGGATGTTTACAACATCCTGTCGGTTTTATCGTACCAAAACTGGCAAACAAGGTTTGCAGGTTATTCGATCCATGTTTGGATTGAAGCAAACATTAGGTTCTTGGAATTACCGTTTTGATGTAATCATAATAGTTTATGATTTAATTCAAAATGAAATGATTCTTGTGTATATAAGGAGGTTAGTGGGAGCGCACTGACAATAAATGTCCTATAAATAATGATGACATGTCATTTCTTGGAAATGATATTCCCATAATATTATCGGTGAAAGCTTGGCTTTCATTAAACTCTCCGATAAATCGTACATTGAAAAATGTACGCGACCTGGTGTCTCATACGCTTTGAGCATATGGATTCACAAACAGGCCAATCCAAGTGATAGTCACAAGATTGATTTTAAGAACATCCTTTAGTATCTTAGAGAACTAAGGATGCTGTCTTATACTATGGAGAAGGATAATTTGAAGTGACTGAGATCACTACTGCAAGTTTCCCAACCGATAAAATGATTGTGAGTCGTAAAACGGTACTATACAATTTGAAATAACGGTACAGTGAGCTGGAAATCTTCCAAGCAAGATACTGTTATCGAATAAACAACAAAAGTGGATTATTGATGCAGCTGAGGCAGCAATAGAAGCCTTCTGGGTCGGTACTAAATCTAATTAGATTAGATATAATTCTCTTAGCAGCTGAGCTAGACGTCAGCACAAGCTAAAGAATTAATGGTCTCATCAACGATCCAGATATATACTTCGAATATTCATCTGATTCTTTCGGATCATACATCGTGGCGATGTGATGATCGAATAAATTGCATAAGATGATAATAATGCAAATCCGCTGACGAAAGCCTTTCCTCAGCAGTTTGAGCCAACCGTACATAGATCGGGTGTAAGACACTCGAGTGACTGGCTATAGGCCAAGTGGGAGATTGTTGGACAGTTATGACCCATCGCGTCACTATTTGTACAGATCATGGTGTTGTTGTACAAATTAACTATGTGACAAAGGAGATTGCTCTCTTATCATTTGTGATTAGATCACCAAGATGTATAAATGATAGGAGGTCCATATGATTTGTTCCTGGATTGAGAATGATATGAGACAATATCAGTCCACGAAGGATAAATCATTAAATATCCCTAGTCAGAGTATTATCGAGATTGGACATCGATAAATGTGTAAAAGACTAGTATTACACTTGTGCGCGTTATGAGGGCATAACGACATAGTTCTCATATATTTGGGTATATGATACTCATGCAAGTGTAATAGGAGGTTGTGTTTTACCGATGGTATGGGAAACAGTTTCGCTCTGGGTAGACCCCCTCGGAATTCCATTGGTAGTATGACTATGTGTTTATGGAAGTCCGAAATTAGGGTAGGTGTATTTGGTCTTAACCTGAGACTTGCACCGCTAATAGTTGCGACAATCAATATACTTTGGTTTTGGTCATCCAGGGCTTTAACCGGTTTCTGTGTACGCCTCTTCTGGGTATATCGAGAATCGTAGTGTGTTGGGTGTGATGTCAAGTGACCGGTGCTTACACACGCGTAAAACGCAAGCGCACGTATCGTTCAAGTAGTATAAAAAGAATCGATCCCACGAGGACTTAATACGTAATCCATTAATTTTATGAGGTCAAATGATTACTAGTATCTAACATGTTGATTGATTGATTTGAAATGATGAAGGTTTTGAATTTAAAAACAAGTAAATAAAATTGCTCGAATGTAGGTTTAAGAAAATTCAATATTAAAAACTATCTAGGGTTGTGATTTCTTCCAATATCATTTTAAAGATGAAGTGGTTATTTTATGTTTGTGTAATAAATCGGTTTACTAACCTGGAACACTAAATTATGCAAAAGCCTCTGTCGATGGTCAGACGCAAATACCCAGTTTAACCCAATTGAACCATATGTCTATGTCAACCAAATTATGTGGATTCATTAAGTTTAAGTTCCAATTATGGCTATCCCCGCCCGACAGGTATATGTCTATCCTGTAAGGAAATCTATTAAAGGATTATCTATCATCAAGGAAGATTGTGGGCTATTAAGTCTAAGGCTGAAACCTAAAATTCCTTGTCAAGTTTATTTTAGATTTACCACATCAATCTTATTAGCGGCCAATTAACAAGACGCATTAAGCTTAAGACTTAATAAGTAAACCTTTAAATTACCCAAACTATAATTCAACCCCTTATAAACCGGTGATATTGGATTTCATCACAACCCCAGATAACTGGCTTAGTTACGCCACATATATACGAGTAGTAAAAAAACTTAAATAAAATAAAAGACATAAAGTAAAATACTGAAAATTAAATACTGAAAATAAATACTGAAAATTAAATGCTGAAAGTAAATGCTGAAAGTAAATTACTGAAAGTAAATAAAGTAAAATTACAATAAAAGAAAATGCTGAGGTAAAAAGATCCACTTTTATTACTTCTATTTTAGATATCTCCCTTAATATAATATATTAACTTTGCATGATAATTACCAACAAGCCATATAGGCGGTATCCAGATGAAGTCAAATTAATAATTAATTACCAACCGACCAATCAGGCGGTATCCAGTTTAGTCAGGTTAAAACCAATTTAAATAATTACCAACCGACCAATATGGCGGTATCCTCGTTAAGTCAGGTTTTAACTAGTTTATATATTATAATTAAGGGAGATTAATCTAAATATTAGTAATAAAAGTTTTACCTTTACCCCAGCAAAGGGGAGTTACCTCCTCATTACTGAAAAGTAAAAAAAACTGAAAATTAAAGAAAGAAAAGTATTGTGCGTAAAAGTAAATTGCGGAAGTAAAAACTGAAAAGTAAAGAAAAGAAAGTGCGAAAGCGGAAATTAATTACTGAAAGCTATAAATAAACAAACAATATACAATCTTCTTAGTATTCTTAAGGAATTCTTTAGAAGAAAGTATGAATTTTACAAATGAAATGACTTGGTATTTATAGGTAAAATTTTGCCTCCATCAAATCATCCACCAAATCAATTATTAATTGCTCCACTAATTTCTTATCATGTTTGGTGATGATTTGATAATTTTTTTATTTATTTATTTATTAATTTATTTTTTGCTTTGAAAATGATTGAAAGTTACTTTAATAATTACACACAACACCCTTATGGATGGTTTATCAATTTCGGGAATGAAATATTCAGAATTCGAAATTATTTTGTCTTTTAAAGCTGTAGATCTTTGAGTCTTCTTTAATCTGGAACTTGAATCAGCTCAATTCGATATCGGAGTAAAAATTTATGCCCAAATTACGACAGATGGACAAAACTGGAATTTCCAAAACTGCACTTCGTTAAAACGCCCTTTCAAGTTTCCAATCTCCAAAATTAATATGTCCAGTCCACTTTTTGCCCTTATTTGACCCACATTTCGTCCTAAATGATTTCATTGTGTCCCAATATTATTTTATCTGCAAAATAAACTAAAACACATCAAAACGTTCATCAAACCTGAGAAACTAAACAAAATATTAAGTAAAAGGGGCGGTAAATATTGATATATTTTCCGCTCATCACACCCCCAAACCTAACATTTTGCTAGTCCTCGAGCAAAAAAATAAAATACAATACAATAAACAATTAAAATTAAACTAAGCCACTTTCGTAGGGATCACAGTTGCATTTAGCATATGCAACAAGCCTTTAAACCCCTAGGTGTCCCTAGTAGATGAGTTATAGTCTCGTGAGGGCTTACAGCAACGATACCCACAAACGTTTTACAAAAGTAAAAAGATAATAAAACTAATGCACACAAAAGCAAAAAGACAAGAGAAAAGAGAATAAAGAAGTTAGTGACTAATCAGGTGAAACTTCTACACCAAGTCAACAGTTGTTTTGTTTCATTCTAAATTACCGAATAAGTAAATTCTCCGATTATATTTACCATTCTCCATATATACAGTCGACAAAATATTAATCAACTCATTTTTGCCCACAACAGTCACAAGTGTAGTTGATAAGAGAGTAATATTTTTGTCCTAAAGTTTTATCAGAATTCACATCTTTTTGCAGCAATGGAATAATTTTTCTGATTTTTCTGATTTTTTTTTTATTTTTGATTTTTTTTATTTATATACAATATCTTCCGTCTATGTAGCGAGTTTTGGGTCGGTGACTCCCAAATCAGTTGGCTTTAGGGCACCAGGTGTTAAGACACCCCTACGGACTCAATTACTCAGACTTCAGATATATATATTTTTGCAACATCTTTGATCCATGTAACGAGCTTTGGGCCAGTGACTCCCAAACCAGTTGGTTTTAGGGCACTAGGTGTTAAAACACCTTTACAGACTTAATAACTCGGATCTCATATGTTTTTTTTTTAGATGCTTACTCCAATTAATTTTAGTTCATGTCCGTATGTTTCTATGTATGTTGATAATATCTGCTAACTGAACATATGAAGATCCATTTTAGTCAATTTTATGGAGAATTTACAAATTAAATAATTCAAAAGGAAATAAACAAAAATTAACTTGTTCCGATATAGGTTTGAGATACGTATCAGGAGTGGAAACTCCTTACTCAGTTATCTCTCACCAATTTCACCCTTTTTAGTCAAAATAAAAACACAAAAACACAAAAAAAATTTGTAATTTTTTCAATTTTTCAAAATTTTTTTTTGTATTTTTCGAAAAATTTTGGACTAAAAATAAAAAGAGCACAAACTAAAAACAAGGTACTGATCAACTAATTACCTCCCCCAAACCTAAATGAGACATTGTCCCCAATGTCTTTAACAGTAAAAGGAGAGTTAAGAAGGTCGTACCTGGTTAGCTGAAAATCTACAGGAAATTAAACGTTAAGATCCAGATTAACACGACGCCTCTTACCACGATCGTCCTCGGACCAATTTATCTTTGAAAGGATAGAGTCAACTCGTGGTTCATAGGCTAAGAGTTGGTAAATTAGATCCGGAGCAGTTCTGGCAGTAAATAGGAGTTCTTTCAAAGGTTTTGACACGAACCCATTTCTCCGGGCATCATCAAGAAATACACAAAGAAAATCATAAAATCCATCAACGTTGTACAGCCCAATTGGTTTATGGTGTATGTTCAGATTCGCCCAAGATAGCACAATAAAAATTTCCTCCAATGTACCCAAGCCACATGGCAAAGCAATAAAAGCATTAACACGGTTAATCATTTCTACCAGTCATTCAGACATACCTGGCACAATCAGTTCCTCTCTGTTTGATGGTTCAATATGATTTTCCTCTGCCAAGGGTTTTGGAATGATTCCCAAAATGTGACTACCTCCTTCTTGTACGGCCTTTGAAACGGTCCCCATAAGTCCAAGATTGCCTTCGCCATATATTAAGTGCATATTTCTTGCAGCTAAGACTCGACCCAATTCTTGTGCCGCTTCTACGTATTGTGGCTTAACACCAACACTACTACCGTAAAACACACAATTGTTTTCAACTCGTTTTCAACAAATGGCTTAACACCAACACCAACACTACTGGCACGATCAGTTCCTCTCCGTTTGATGATCCAATAAGATTTGCCTCTGCCAAGGGTTTTGGGATGATTCCCAAAACATGACTGCCTCCTTCCTGTACGGCCTTTGAAACGATCCCCATTAGTCCAAGATTGCCTCCGCCATATATTAAGTGCATATTCCTTGCAGCTAAGACTCGACCCAATTCCTGTGCTGCTTCTATGTATTGTGGCTTAGTTCCAACACTAGTACCGCAAAATACACAGATATTTTCAACTCGTCTTCTTGAAGTGGCTTCCATTTTTATGTATTTCTTTCTCAACTCTGGATGCCTTCAAAAGTGCAATGACAGGCTGAATTTATAGTACCTGAAAAGGGTGAGTAAAAATAGCACAAGTATCTTCCAGAGGACGATTAGTAACGAAATAATATCGTGATAGTCAAAAAGGTCTAGATCCTGTCGAAGAAAACAAAAGAAAAACAACAAAACAAATCACAATTATTAAGAAAAGACAAAGAGATATAATATTTACAAGAAAAGTAACGGCTTGATTGACGTCTATGCGTCAGGGACAAGCTTCCCATCCAATTTTCTTATAAATTGGCAAACAAGGTCTTTTTGAGTCAGATTCCCGAGACTTAACAGTTGTCTTTCCTTTTGGAATTATGCATATAACATGCGAATTTCATGATACACACATCCACTGGGATGCGTCTCAAGAGTTTTAGATATGTCATCCAAAGACTCCTTACTTAAGCCATCCCTAATGAAATAAATCTTATCTTCGCGGTTATCAGACACCATTCCTAAAGAACGACAAAGAGTATTACAAAACATACGAGCACATTTATAACAAACACACATTCTTTTGGCTCTTCTCTTTTTAGCATATGCGCTCTTTCCTAAACCAGGCAGATGTGAAATAAAAGAGTCATAAGAGTCACCTGCCAATCGGACCCGTGCTTCAATTAACCAATGAATGTCAGTAGGAATACCTTTGATCATCAGTAACCTCATCCGTTCCAAGCGAGCTTTGTAAACTTTCATCAGAGATTTTTGAGGGAGGGAAGGAAATTGCTTGCGAAGATTTGCGAGAGCTTCTTCCATCTTGAAATGACTAAACCTGCAAAAATTAAACACACAAAAATAAAACACACCAGATCACAATATATACAAAAATTGCATGGGTTGCCTCCCTGCTAGCGCTAAGTTTAGAGTCGTCAGCCAGACTTGACTTCTCGAATGTTAAGCTGGATCTGAAAGTGTAACACTTTCTTTTTGTCGCTCAAATGATTCTCCCCAATAGTGATTGACACGCTGACTATTAACTTTGAATGTGTTGTTGGTATTGGGATCCAGTAACTCAACCGCTCCATAAGGTAAAACCTGAGTGATCATAAATGGACCTGACCACCTAGATTTCAACTTTTCAGGGAAAAGTTTCAACTTCGATTTGTACAACAACACCTGCTTCCTTGGTTCCAACTGTCTGTGCACTATTTTTCGGTCATGCCATTTTTTAGTTTTTTCCTTGTACAATTTGACATTCTCATAAGCCTGTAGGCGAAATTCCTCCAATTCGTTGAGTTGGTGAAGTGTTTTCTCTCCTGCAGGTTGTGAATCAAAATTCAACTTCTTCAGTGCCCAGTATGCCTTGTGCTCAAGCTCAACTGGCAGATGGAACGCTTTCCCAAACACCAATCGATATGGGGACATACCAATGGGTGTCTTGTAAGCTGTCCGGTAGGCCCATAATGCATCATCTAGTTTTGTTGACCAGTCCCTTCTTGTTGATCCAACGGTTCTTTCTAGGATTCTTTTGATTTCCCTGTTTGAAACCTCAACCTGTCCATTTGACTGTGGATGGTAAGCTGTGGTAACCTTGTGAGTAACTCCGTATTTGGATATGAGTGCACCGAAGTATCTGTTGCAGAAATGAGAGCCACCATCACTGATGATTGCACGAGGTGTTCCAAACCGAGTGAAAATATTTTTTTTCAGGAATTTGATCACCACTTTTGAATCATTGGAGGGCAATGCAATTGCTTCAACCCATTTCGAGATGTAGTACACAGTAACCAGAATGTACAGGTTTCCGAATGATGGAACAAACGGTCCCATGAAATCTATACCCCACACATCGAATATTTCCACTTCTAGAATGTTTTGCAACGGTCCTTCGTTTCTCCTGGAAATATTTCCCGTTCTCTGGCACCTATCACATTAGCAAAAAGATAAGCATCTTTAAAAAGAGTGGGCCAGAACAAATCTGATTGAAGGACTTTGGCTGCAGTTTTGTTTCTGCTCAAGTGTCCGCCATATGGTTATGAATGACAGTGCTGCAGAACACTGTTGACCTCCTCCTGTGGAACACATCGTCTCAATAATTGATCAGCACAACTTTTGAACATGTAAGGCTCATCCCAGACATAATGCTTGATTTCTTTTAAAAACTTCTTCCGTTGCTGAGTTGTCCATTCCAACGGCCATTTTCCTGACACAATGTAGTTGACATAGTCAGCATACCAAGGGACTTCCTGTTGTTTCATGGCAAACAGCTGTTCATCTGGAAAAGTATCTTTGATTGAAAGATCTTTGTCAGCTGTTTCTCCATTCTCGAGCCTCGATAGATGATCTGCCACCTGGTTCTCTGTCCCTTTCCTGTCTCGAATCTCCACATCAAATTCTTGTAGAAGAAGTATCCAACGGATCAATATGGGTTTGGCATCTTTTTTCGTGATCAGATATTTGATTGTTTGAATGATCTGTGTAGACCACCACTTTGGGACCCAACAGATAAGAGCGGAATTTGTCAAAAGCGAACACAACTGCAAGCAACTCCTTTTAAGTGGTTGTGTAGTTGAGTTGAGCGTCATTCAGAGTTCTGCTGGAGTAGTAAATGGTGTGGAAAATCTTTTCTTTACGTTGTCCCAAAACTGCTCCTACAGTAAAATCACTAGTATCGCTCATTACCTCAAATGGAAGGGTCCAGTCTGGTGCTGCTTGTTGGACAAAATGACCCATAGCGTCACTATTTGCACAGATCATTGTGTTGTTGTAGCAAATTAACTATTTGACAAGGAAATTGCACTCTCATCATTTGTGATTAGATCACCTTAGATATATAAATGAAGAGAGGTCCCTATGATTAGTTCCTGGACTGAGAATGATATGAGACAGTATCAGTCCCCGATGGATTAATCATTAAATATCCCTAGCCGGAGTATTATCGAGACTGGACATCGATAATGCGGAATAGGCTAGTATTGCACTTGTGTGCGTTGTGAGGGCACAACGGCATAGTTCTCATATAGATAAGTATTGGATGCTTATGCAAGTGCGATAGGAGGTCGTGTTTCACCGATGGTATGGAAACAGCTTCGCTCTGGAAAGACCCCTCGGAATCCTATTGGTATTATGAATATGTGTCTATGGGAGGCCGAAATCAAGGTAGGTGTGTATAGTCTTAACCTGAGACTTACATCGCTAATGCTTACGACAATCGATATACTTTAGTTGAGGTCGTCTAGGACTCTAACCGGTTCTGTGTACGCCAATGCCGGGTATATTGAGAATCGTAGTGTATTGGATGTGATGTCAAGATGGAAGTATCACTCCAGTCATAGTGGAGATGATGTCACGCAGGATACGGTATTAGTGCTCTTAAGAGATACGCATCCAATCGTGATATTATGACCAGGTCATGAATATCCGATTATAGAGACTAGTTACCAGACATCCGATATGTGTTTCGGACGGGGCAGACACTTATCCAGCCCCAGCCCTAGCACGTGACTATCCGATACTGGACCGATATGCACAATACATTAGTATACTACGCTTGATACAGATCTTAATATTCTTAATGGATATGTCCGGAGAATTGGGTAGACTTGGTGCTTTGCTAGGAGTCGACCTTGTCTCGTAAGTCGGTAGAACGTAGTACTTGGTACGTACGTGATTCGGATACTCCGACGACCGTATTTACTGCCAGATTATCCGGGGATCTCATGGGTCGCTTCCCGATAATCCACCGATGACGCACAACTCGCACTCTTGAATAATCTGGGATTATAATAGAAGAGAGAGAGAAAATTAATCTAGGATTAATAACGGAGATATTTTATCCGGGATAAAATGTCGTCTAAAGAGAGAGAACGTTAATTTGGAATTGATCGATGAATTAATATATTCGATATATTAAATGAAATTAGATTGCGACGCGGAATTAAATGATTTTATTTTAATTCGGGCAAACGAGTTAATTTAGAATTAATTCGTTAGCGACGTAAATAATAATTTCGCTAGGCGCAATTATTTATTTAAATTCGATTGAATTAACGTCGCGACGTAAGCTCGGTATTTCGGAAATATCGAACCCGAACGCGTGAGTGCACGTGGGCCCACTTTCAATTGGAAACGTGTGGGGCCCACATGACACATGTCATTCTAATGCATTGCATGTAGATTGTGTACATTGCACTCAATGTCATTGCATGAAATTGAGTGTTTGACACTCTAAGCCATTGCATGCTTTTGTTCATAATTTTATTATATTTAATTTAAAAATATTATGGCATAAATATAAATTGATTTTTGGTAAATCATTTTTTATACAACACAATTCAATCTCTCTCAAATTCTCTCTCCTCTCCCTCTCACGGCAATGGTGGCCATTCTTCACTGGTTTTGAACCAGTTTGGGCGTGACAATAAGGGAAGCAAGAGTGGTTTCTCATGGTGAGAAATCAAGTGCTAGCACACTTACAAGTCTTGCGAAGGTGGTAGGGAGGTTCGACCATGAGGCGGGACTCATCCGATGGAGTTTGGAGCTTCGTTTTGAGACCCGAAACTGCCAAGACAGTGAGCATGGACTGGTTGCAGTGGCGTGAGCAAGGCAGTACGTTTTTTGGCCTTGATTCATCTTCAAATCGACATAACCGATCAATGTGAGTATTCCGCTACCTCCGTTGATGTGTTCACGCATTATTTTCATGTCTTGATTTGATCTTGGGACCTTAGAAATAACCAACAATGGCATCAAGAGCTAATGTTGCAAGCATGAAAATGTAGGGCTTAAAATTTGGCTAAATGTTTGTTGAGCATGATTTGAATAAATTGATTGTTTAAGTATGCTCATAACATGTTTAATTTCATTTTGGTTGGACTAATTTGATGAAAATGATTTGGAATTATTTTTCCCCCCCAAAATAATGCCATGGCCGAATGTCATTGAATTTTGGGATCTTGGATTTTTGATTTTTAATTCTTTGATGAGTTAGAATCGATTAGGTTGATGTTAATTGGAATCGAATTGGATTGGATTTCGAATTGGACAAAACCCCCAAAATCTTACCTTGGCCGAATGGTGTGTATAGCCCTAATGTCTTGGTAATTTTTTTGATTTGATAATTGGATGTATTGGAAATCATTCGGGATATGTTTTTTAATGTCGATTGCGGATTAATTGGATTGAAACCGAATTGGACATGAAATCACTCCCTTGGCCGAGACCTTTAAGCATGTAGATGGGTTTGATTTTTCAATTTTGTGTGTTGGACATATGATAATGAATCAAGCATGATTAATTGACTAATATGGTGTTTTAGAAATGTTGATTTAGTTGATTAATCATATAATGCACTTTTGGGTAATTAAATTGTGAAAATTGAATTTTTGAATTTATTATTTGGGCCTAATTTTGGAAATTGGATTTAAATGTTGTATTTGGGCCTATTGGCTTGATTTATCAGTTTGGTTTAGGCCAAATGGATTGGATCCAATTGGGCCCAAAACCTTGACCATAAAGCCCAAATGCGACTTAATGAACCTTTAAAGTTCAATTGGGCCTAATGGGCCAAGATTGATTTATGGGCTTATGGGGTAAATCCCGGATTGGACTTTGGTTATCGGTTTGACCCGAGTTGACCAAAAGTCCACGCCTTAAGAAATCAATCAAAAGCCCATTGGACTTTAATTGAATTGACGTTGGACGTTAATCGGTTTTTGAGACGCGTTACGATTAGATTTGGAATTTAAATCGTAAAAGGTTTATTAAATAAAAGTGTAATATTTAATTTTGAATTGAATAGTGGAATTAGTATTAAATCATGTTAAATTAGATTTAATGATGTAGTTTAATTTAATTCATGAATTCGTACTTTAAGTACTTATTCGCACCCAAACGAGTTTGACTCGAACAAAATCAAATCGTTGTTTGAACATTGGATGATCACTTAATTATCAGATTAATAATTTGATTAGATTGATTGATAGCATGCTTATGTGTGTGAATACATCGTTGTGTTGAATGAAAATGTATATCGGATGGATATTAGTCGGGTGGGTAATTAAAATTGTTGTAATATTCGATTTATTAAATTGGACCTGCGTGTCCAGCCTTATCACCTTCTTTCTCTTTGTATTCTCTTCTCACCTATTCCCCTCTATGTATAGAGGTTTCTTTTAGAAGTGTAGTGGTAACGGGTAGAAGTAATAAAGTGCTAGCTTGAGTGAGAAAGGGAGAGATTTGATCTAGGATCAATGTGTTAAGTATCCATCCGCATATCATTATATTTTATTTCATACTACTCGCTTTATTATGTATTTAGAATGCATGTTTAAGGGTGTATGATGATGAGACCTAACAGAATAATAATAATTGGTAGCCAATTTGCACGGCGAAAAACCCCGCATTAAATATCAAGCGTTTATTTTCCTTCCATTGGTGATTCTTACTCAAGATCCGAGATTGGCAGGGGGTTGTTGGCCAAAGTCAAGCCCTTGTCCGTCGAAGATGTGTTTTTAATCACGAGGCTTTGTTCATATCGTGTCGTGTCCAGTTGTGGGTTTGTGTTGCCAAAGTCAAGACCACTTCTTGTCCATTGACATTGATTACGGCTTCCATGTCAATGGGTCCGCGCTTGACTGGGATCACTAGGTTTTTGTGCCAAAGCCAACGGCCTAGTTGATTCAGAGGAAAAAGGTTAGGGTATACATTCGATGTATAGGCATATATAAGATATATGTTTGGGACTTGGATGTCCCTACTGGATCTAGGAGTTGGATGAGATCCAATTGATCTTCGAGATCTACCTAGTTAATTATCATACAATTTGTTGGCCAAAGTCAAGATTGTGTGATATTTAACGGGATCCTAGCCCACTAGGAAACACGGTTTCCCGAGTACTCGACGGAGGGTTAGAGGCTCGACGAAAATAGTGGGAGGCAAGTATTGAATTTGCAACATTCGTTCGAAGACTCCTCGCTAACGCGCTCATCTATATTTTACTCGTCATATTAATCAAAAGTATAGTTGGACGAATAGTTTTATGTTTTAAAATATTTTATGTTGTTTTAAATATAGATATGTTGACTATATACAAACTCATTCAATATATAGTTGATTTTATAATTGGATTATAGTAATCAATATAATTGGATTAAAATGATAGTTGATTTTAAATTAGATTATAGTAATCAATATTAAAATTATAGTTGATTAATATAATGGATTATTGTAATCATTATAATAATGTACCTTATTAATTGATTAAATAGTTGGACTATTGAAATCAAGAAAGAATTGAAAAGTTGAATATTTAAAATATATAATCATTGAGATTAAATGCTTTTAAATGATTTAATTTTCAATTGGGAATTAATAATAGGTTAATTTATTTGATAAAATAACTTATTATGGAACTAGCCCATTATTAAGCAAATAGTAGAGCATAAGTCTTTGGAAGATTTATGTGATGATGACTTTTGCTTAATTAATATACTATAATAAATCTATCTTTAGATTTAAAAGTATTAAAAGTTGCAATTAATTGACTATTCTAGGGGAGAAAAAGTCAAAGTTTGCAATTGGGCATGTAGCACAAGGTGCATATCATTTCGATATTCTAAAACCCAAGGCTTGGCCAAAGGTTTGTGAAATATTGAAAAGATAATTGACATATTCCCAAAGTGACTACCATTTGGATATGGAAGACACGAAGGAAGTAAAGATAGGGCGAGGCTCTAACTTTAAAAATATTTGTCAAAGTTATGTTTACTACTAGTATTGAAATTGGATTTTAAATACTTAGTGTGGTACATAATATATATATGTATTGACGTTCAGAATCCGCTGTGAGCTGGATCTGGCTTCAAGCCGAGATTTCTCTGCGAATTGGAAACGGGACGAAAGTCGCTGTTTCGACCGTAGATACCTAAGTTTAGGAACTACCCTTTGGGTATGTACTTAATTAGGAAATGTTATAATGTAACTAGTTTGACTAGAGACATTATCTCTATATCAGTGTTTAATCCGATGCGGAGAAAACCTTTATATTCTAGAACACTAAGTGTTTCATTATATAAAGATGATACTGAGATAAATACATTGGATGTAAAAACAGAATTTATATTTTGAATATAATAAAATCTCAAACATATAAAATGAACAAATAAATAGCTTAAATTAATTTGATCAATGAGACTTATTTGTGGCATTGTTGTCTAGGACACAATTAAAAAGACTCGTATATCCACACCTTTTAAGAGTGGGTACTAGGACTGATTTGACTATTCAAATAAGGTCTACGAATCTAGTTTATTAGGTTAAATACCTAAAATACTATTTACTTGGTAATAGTAAAAGGGCCACTGATCTGTTAGCCCTAATCATGGTGAATTACTGGGCCCATATCTAGCTAGGCTAGATTTGAACATGAATATTTCGTGACCTTAACGGATGTAGCATCACGTTGTGGTTATGTGTTTCTTTTGAAGAACACAGATCGGAAACTTTTGAAGTTTCGACACGAAGAAAACAAACAGATCGGCTATAGTGTTATTCCGCCACGGTAAGACCGAAATGGAAAATACTTAAGCAGTAAGTTTCATATATAATGAAAGAGTACGGTGTTCTTTCATGTGAGGACTCCTCCCGAGACACGTCAGTTAGACGGTGTGTGCTGAACTAAAACCGAATTTTGTTGGACATGATAAGGTTTATCACGAGTCGCTCTGAGCTACTATTTCCTTCAATAGGATATGTATTAACAGTGCAAAACTTATTTAGAATAAGGTTCCATATAAATCTGTTTGACAGATGTCATATAGGATATGAACAGGGAAGAAACGAGGTTTCTCATTCCTGATAATTTGGGTATGCCAAGCATAACGTTTTGGATGATACCAAACTAAAAGACCTAAATTGGATAAGTGCCAATATAGGTTATCCTAAGGGAAACCTTAAGTATAGTACTTATAAATCCCACATGAGAACAATGTGATTGTTGCTCACCATGCGGTTTTTCCTTAGAGGAATACCGATATGCAGTGGTCAGTGGGAGGATAGTGATACTCGATGAAAATCGGAGTAATACTGTTCAAGGCACGAAGTCCTTAATGGAACACAAATAGTTCATCTAGGATGAATCTAAACCATTAATCTTCAAATACACAGAAACTAGTAGATCGGATAGAGTCAGAAAACAACCTAGGGTATGGGTTTCTGATCTAACCTCATAAGATGTCAATCTTATGAAGGTATATCCACCGACTACGTTTTGAGGAAGTGATACGAGGTATCGACTTCCTATTATGGCAAAGTGCCATGAATCCGAAGTGGATTCCATGTATAACAACTATTTTGGATACTAGTTGTTGTACCACAAGGCATTGTGCCTATGGTACTGTAATCGTCTTCAAGGAAGACATACATGGATGGTAACAAACCAACGTACAAAGCTAGGCTTTGACGAAAAGGTATCGTTATCAACATTGTGTTAATAACGGTTCAACCTTTTATCTGTTGCCATAGTAAATCCATTTTGATGATGCTTGTTAATACTGCATATTTCATTTATGAAATGTGTCAGATGCAGATCAAAATCGCTTTCCTGAAAATGAAACCTTTTGGAGGATGTTTACAACATCCTGACGATTTTGTATAACCAAAAACGAGGTTTGCGGGTTATTCAATCCATGTTTGGATTAATGCAAGCATAAGGTTCTTGGAACTGTCGTTTTGAAATAATCATAATGATATGATTTGACTCAAAACGAAATAATTCTTGTGTATATAAGGAGGTTAGTGGGAGAGGGCACTGACAATGAAATTCCAATAAAGCAATTGGTGAAAGCTTGGCTTTCATAGATATTCTTTCAATAGAAATTCTCCGTAGAATTCTGGGGAGTAACAACCTTTATTCAGGGAATAAAGATCTACTGGGATAGATTTGGAGTTGTTAACACTCTCTGGGAAATTGTACATTTAAAATGTACTTGTATGGTGTCTCATACGCTTCGAGCATATGGAGTCACAATTGGGTCAATCCAAGTGATAGTCACTGGATTGAACATTAAGAACATCTGTTAGTATCTGAGAGAACTAAAGATGTTGTCTTAAACTATGGAGAAGGAGAACTTGAAGTGACTGGGATCACTGCTACAAGTTTCCAAAAAATTAAATACTGCGGTACTATAAAGTTTGAATAACGGGACAGTGAGCTGGAAATCTTCCGAGCAAGATAACTGTTGCCGAATAAACAACAAATGCGGATTATTGCTGCAGCTGAGGCAGCAATAGAAGCCATTTGGGTCGATAATAAATCTAATTAGATTAGATATAGTTCTGTTAGCAGCTGAGCTAGGCGTCAGCACAAGGCTAAAGAATTAAAGGTCTCATCGACGATCCAGATATATACTTCTATATTCATCTGATTCGTTCGGATCATACATCGTGGCGATGTGATGATCGTATAAATCGCGTTAGACGATAATCATACAAATCCGCTGACGAAAACTTTTCCTCAGCAATTTGAGCGAACCGTACATAGTTCGGGTGTTAGACACTCGAGTGACTGGCTATGTGCCAAGTGGGAGATTGTTGGACAAAATGACCCATAGCGTCACTATTTGCACAGATCATTGTGTTGTTGTAGCAAATTAACTATTTGACAAGGAAATTGCACTCTCATCATTTGTGATTAGATCACCTTAGATATATAAATGAAGAGAGGTCCCTATGATTAGTTCCTGGACTGAGAATGATATGAGACAGTATCAGTCCCCGATGGATTAATCATTAAATATCCCTAGCCGGAGTATTATCGAGACTGGACATCGATAATGCGGAATAGGCTAGTATTGCACTTGTGTGCGTTGTGAGGGCACAACGGCATAGTTCTCATATAGATAAGTATTGGATGCTTATGCAAGTGCGATAGGAGGTCGTGTTTCACCGATGGTACGGGAAACAGCTTCGCTCTGGAAGACCCCTCGGAATCCCATTGGTATTATGAATATGTGTCTATGGGAGGCCGAAATCAAGGTAGGTGTGTATAGTCTTAACCTGAGACTTACATCGCTAATGCTTACGACAATCGATATACTTTAGTTGAGGTCGTCTAGGACTCTAACCGGTTCTGTGTACGCCAATGCCGGGATATTGAGAATCGTAGTGTATTGGATGTGATGTCAAGACGGAAGTATCACTCCAGTCATAGTGGAGATGATGTCACGCAGGATACAGTATTAGTGCTCTTAAGAGATGCGCATCCAATCGTGATATTATGACCAGGTCATGAATATCCGATTATAGAGACTAGTTACCAGACATCCGATATGTGTTTCGGACGGGGCAGACACTTATCCAGCCCCAGCCCTAGCACGTGACTATCCGATACTGGACCGATATGCACAATACATTAGTATACTACGCTTGATACAGATCTTAATATTCTTAAATGGATATGTCCGGAGAATTGGGTAGACTTGGTGCTTTGCTAGGAGTCGACTTGTCTCGTAAGTCGGTAGAACGTAGTACTTGTGAACGTACTGGTGACGGATCGGATACTCCGACGACCGTATTTACTGCCAGATTATCTGGGGATCTCATGGGTCGCTTCCCGATAATCCACCGATGACGCACAACTCGCACTCTTGAATAATCTGGGATTATAATAGAAGAAGAGAGAGAAAATAATCTAGGATTAATAACGGAGATATTTTATCCGGGATAAAATGTCGTCTAAAGAGAGAGAACGATTAATTTGGAATTGATCGATGAATTAATATATTCGATATATTAAATGAAATTAGATTTCGACGCGGAATTAAAATTAGATTTTAATTCGGGCAAACGAGTTAATTTAGAATTAATTCGTTAGCGACGTAAATAATAATTTCGCTAGGCGCAATTATTTATTTAAATTCGATTGAATTAACGTCGCGACGTAAGCTCGGTATTTCGGAAATATCGAACCCGAACGCGTGAGTGCACGTGGGCCCACTTTCATTTGGAAACGTGTGGGGCCCACATGACACATGTCATTCTAATGCATTGCATGTAGATTGTTGTACATTGCACTCAATGTCATTGCATGGAAATTGAGTGTTTGACACTCTAAGCCATTGCATGCTTTGTGTCATAATTTTATTATTAATTTAATAAATATTATGGCATAAATATAAATTGATTTTTGGTAAATCATTTTTAATACAACACAATTCAATCTCTCTAATTCTATCTTCCTCTCACGGCAATGGTGGCCATTCTTCACTGGTTTTGAACCAGTTTGGGCGTGACAATAAGGGAAGCAGAGTGGTTTCTCATGGTGATAAATCAAGTGCTAGCACACTTACAAGTCTTGCGAAGGTGGTAGGGAGGTTCGACCATGAGGCGGGACTCATCCGATGGAGTTTGGAGCTTCGTTTTGAGACCCGAAACTGCCAAGACAGTGAGCATGGACAGGTGGTTGCAGTGGCGTGAGCAAGGCAGTACGTTTTTGGCCTTGATTCGTCTTCAAATCGACATAACCGATCAATGTGAGTATTCCGCTACCTCCGTTGATGTGTTCACGCATTATTTCATGTCTTGATTTGATCTTGGGACCTTAGAAATAACCAACACTGCTATGATAGGGGCAGAGACCAGCTTCTGTTTTAAGATCTCAAAAGCTTCCTGGCATTCTTTGGTGAAGTTGAAAGGCACATCTTTCTCCAGAATATTGCAAAGAGGTTTTGCTATTTGGAAAAAGCCTTTGATAAATCTCCTGTACAAACCTGCATGTCCAAGAAAACTTCGAATATCTTTAACTGATGTTGGTGGAGGTAGTTTTTCAATTGTCTCTATCTTTGCTTTGTCTACCTCAATCCCCTTTTGTGAGATCCGATGTCCAAGAACAATGCCTTCCTGCACCATGAAATGGCATTTCTCCTAGTTGAGTACTAGGTTTGTATCTTCGCACCTTTGTAACACCTGTTCCAAATTTTGCAAACAATGGTCAAAAGAATCTCCAAACACGAAAAGTCATCCATAAAAACCTCCATACTCTGCTCCAACATGTCTGAGAATATGGCCATCATGCAACGGTGGAATGTGGCAGGGGCATTACATAATCCAAATGGCATCATGCGGAAAGCAAAAGTACCATATGGATATGTAAATGTGGTTTTCTTCTGATCTTCTGGTGTGATGGTAATCTGATTGTACCTTGAATATCCATCAAGAAAGCAATAGAATTCAAGTCCCGCCAATCTGTCTAACATCTGGTCAATGAATGGTAGCGGAAAATGGTCATTCCTCGTGGCTTTGTTCAGCTTCCTGTAGTCCATGCATACTCTCCATCCAGTCACCGTTCTTGTTGGGATTAGCTCGTTCTTTTCATTGGTGACCACAGTAATTCCTCCTTTCTTCGGCACACACTGCATAGGACTTACCCAACTACTATCTGAGATGGGGTAAATGATGCCAGCATCTAACCATTTGATGATTTCTTTCTTCACGACTTCCTTCATGATTGGATTGAGTCTCCGTTGATGTTCCACTGTGGGTTTGTACTCATCGTTCATCAGGATCTTGTGCATGCAAAATGATGGACTAATGCCTCGAATGTCTGCTATAGTCCAGCCAATGGCTTTCTTGTGCTCTCGTAACACTCTCAGTAGCTTTTCTTCCTGCTCCAATGTTAGTGAAGAAGAAATAATAACAGGTAATTCAGATTAGTTTCCAAGAAATGCATACCTGAGATGACTCAGAAGTAACTTCAGCTCCAATTGTGGTGGTTCTTCAATCGAAGGCTTGATTCGATCTTTCTTTGGCAGTTCCAAGCTTTCAACTGGTGGTGTTGCTTTGAATCGAAATGGTTTGTCAAGGTAGTTGATACATTCCAGGATTTCAGTATCTAGCTCGCTATCAGTCATGTTGGTGATGCAAGCTTCAAGTGTATCTGTGGGATTTGGCTCAATATTTTGAACAATACTATCAATAACATCAACTCTGAAGCATTCTTCTTCCTTTTCATCGCTCGGGAATTTCATGGCTTTGAAAACATTAAAGGTCACTTCTTGGTCCCGCACTTTCATGGTCAGTTCTCCTTTTTGCACATCAATCACAGTTTTACCTGTAGCCAAGAATGGTCTCCCAAGAATGATAGGTATTTCTTTATCTTCTTCAATGTCAAGGATGATGAAATCTGCGGGGAGAATTAGTTTGTCTACTTTGACCAGCACATCTTCAACAACACCTCTTGGAAATGCGAGTGTTCGGTCAGCAAGTTGCATGAAACTGAGGTAGGCATTACTTCTCCAATCTGCAATTTCCTGAAAATAGAAAAAAGGCATCAAGTTAACACTCGCACCTAGATCACATAAAGCCTTACCGATGTAATGTTCTCCAATGATGCATGGGACAGTGAAACTGCCAGGATCTTTCAACTTCGGGGGAAGTTTCCTCTGAATGATGGCGCTGCATTCTTTCATTAATGCTACTGTTTCGTAGTCTCCCAATCTCTGTTTTCGTGAAAGAATGTCTTTCATGAATTTGACATAACTAGGCATTTATTCCAAGGCTTCTGCAAATGGGATGTTGATATGCAGCTTTTTGAAGGTCTCCAGGAATCGAGAAAACTGCTTGTCCAATTTGTTCTTCTGAAGACGTTGAGGAAAATGTGGAGGTGGAATGATCTGTTCTTTTTCCTTTGCTTCTTTTTCCTCCATCTGTTGCTTTGTTTCTTTTGGAACTTCCTTAGCAGCTGTTTTGGCTCCAACATCTTTGTTGATTTCAGTATCACTTTTTAACATGATGGCATGACATTGCTCATTCCCCATGTTTCTTGGATTTGGCTCTGTGTTGCTAGGAAGGGTACCTGGCGGTCTGTAACTCTGAGCATTGGCCAGTTGTCTAATTTGATTCTCCAGTGCTTTAATAGAAGCAGATTGACTTTGAATTAATGCTGCTTGGGATTGAAACATATCATCATATCTTGCTGCTTGAGATTGAAACATAGTATCATATCTTGCTGCTTGAGAGTCGTGTTTTTCTTCTATCATTTTCAAGTGGGTCAACACTTCTGTTATTCCTGGTTCATTTGCCTGCTCCTAGCTTTTGTCCTGTTGCTGGAATTCAGGTGGTAGATAGTTCTGCTGTTGGCCTGAATTGTTGCTCCATGAAAAATTGGGATGATTCCTCCATCCTGGGTCGTAGGTGTTGGAATATGGATTGTTCCCCTATCTGTTGAAATTGTTGACATAATTCACCATCTCTTCAAGTTGGTTCGACTCCGGTGCTCCTCCATATGGTGAACTTATGGATCCAGTGGTAAGAGTCTCCATGAATTTGCATATCTGGTCTAGC
This sequence comes from Zanthoxylum bungeanum, assembly GCA_019454045.1. Lineage (NCBI taxonomy): Eukaryota > Viridiplantae > Streptophyta > Magnoliopsida > Sapindales > Rutaceae > Zanthoxylum > Zanthoxylum bungeanum. Next base: position 21,644 of record SKCR01038919.1, on the reverse strand, counting down.
TTGGCGTTGACTGCTGTATTGGCTCCACTTTCATAAATTCCTGCAATTCTTTGGATCATGCTCCTTTCTATTGGCCACTAGGAATTGTTGTTGGCCATTTCTTCGATTAGGTCCAAGACCTGATCTTCTTCTTTTGCCATCAAGGCTCCTCCAGCAGCAGCATCGATTGTGGTTCTCATTATTCCAGAAAGTCCATTATAGAATGTTTGGACTTGAAGCCATTTTGGAATCTCATGGTGAAGACATTTCCGAAGCAAATTTTTGTACCTTTCCCAACTTTCGTAGAGAGTTTCTGAGTCTTGTTGCACAAAGGATGTGATGTCATTCCTCAGCTTTCCAGTTCTGGCTGGTGGAAAGTACTTTACAAGAAATTTGGTGGCTCAAGTGTTCCAAGTTGTGATAGAACCTGCTGGTAGTGAATGTAGCCAAGCTTTAGCTCTGTCCTTCAAGGAGTATGGAAAACACGCAGTCTCATTGCTTCTTCTGATGCTCTGTTGTAGTTGAAAGTACCGCAAACTTCCAAGAAGTTACTGATGTGGGCATTAGGATCTTCAATTGCATTCCCCCCGAACTGAACTGACTGCTGAATCATCTGAATGCATGTTTTGATGTCACACGCATTTGCTGGTAAGGGAGGAAGTACAATACAGGAAATGAGTCTGTCAACCACCAGAATGGTTCTGTCTCGAATGGGAAATGGTGGTGCAACCTCCAACGGTTCAGGTTCTATGTTAATGATTGCTTATTGGCCTTCTCGTTTTTCCCTTCTCAACTGTCTGATGGTTCTTTCAATTTCTGGGTCAAGCGGTCGGAGTTCAAAGCTTCTGGTTCGTCTTATGTAGTTTCTGAGAACCTGAAACACAAGAAAACAAAAACAATAAGTAAAAAGAAATTAAATACAAGTAACGTATCTAACCCCTAAACAAATAGTAAAAGATAAATAAGTCCCCGGCAACGGCGCCAAAAACTTGACCGATGTTTACACACGCGTATAACGCAAGCGCACGTATCGTTCAAGTAGTATAAAAAGTATCGATCCCACGAGGACTTAATATCTAATCTATTAATTTTATGAGGTCAAATGATTACTAGTATCTAACAGGTTGATTGATTGATTTGAAATGATGAAGGTTTTGAATTTAAAAACAAGTAAATAAAATTGCTCGAATGTAGGTTTAAGAAAATTCAATATTAAAAACTATCTAGGGTTGTGATTTCTTCCAATATCATTTTAAAGATGAAGTGGTTATTTTATGTTTGTGTAATAAATCGGTTTACTAACCTGGAACACTAAATTATGCAAAAGTCTCTGTCGATGGTCAGACGCAAATACCCAGTTTAACCCAATTGAACCATATGTCTATGTCAACCAAATTATGTGGATTCATTAAGTTTAAGCTCCAATTATGGCTACCCCCGCCCGACAGGTATATGTCTATCCTGTAAGGAAATCTATTAAAGGATTATCTATCCTCAAGGAAGATCGTGGGCTATTAAGTCTAAGGCTGAAACCTAAAATTCCTTTGTCAAGTTTATTTTAGATTTACCACATCAATCTTATTAGCGGCCAATTAACAAGACGCATTAAGCTTAAGACTTAATAAGTAAACCTTTAAATTACCCAAACTATAATTTAACCCCTTATAAACCGGTGATATTGGATTTCATCACAACCCCAGATAACTGGCTTAGTTACGACACATATTTACGAGTAGTAAAAAAACTTAAATAAAATAAAAGACATAAAGTAAAATACTGAAAATTAAATACTGAAAATTAAATGCTGAAAAGTAAATGCTGAAAGTAAATTACTGAAAAGTAAATTACTGAAAGTAAATAAAGTAAAATTACAATAAAAGAAAATGCTGAGGTAAAAAGATCCACTTTTATTACTTCTATTTTAGATATCTCCCTTAATATAATATATTAACTTTGCATGATAATTACCAACCAGCCATATAGGCGCTATCCAGATGAAGTCAAATTAATAATTAATTACCAACCGACCAATCAGGCGGTATCCAGTTTAGTCAGGTTAAAACCAATTTAAATAATTACCAACCGACCAATATGGCGGTATCCTCGTTAAGTCAGGTTTTAACTAGTTTATATATTATAATTAAGGGAGATTAATCTAAATATTAGTAATAAAAGTTTTACCTTTTACCCCAGCAAAGGGGAGTTACCTCCTCATTACTGAAAAGTAACAAAACTGAAAATTAAAGAAAGAAAAATATTTTGTGTAAAAGTAAATTGCGGAAAGTAAAAACTGAAAAGTAAAGAAAAGAAAGTGCGAAAGCGGAAATTAATTACTGAAAGCTATAAATAAACAAACAAGATACATCTTCTTAGTATTCTTAAGGAATTCCTTAGAAGAAAGTTTGAATTTTACAAATGAAATGGCTTGGTATTTATAGGAAAAATTTTGCCTCCATCAAATCATCCACCAAATCAATTATTAATTGCTCCACTAATTACTTATCATGTTTGGTGATGATTTGATAATTTTTGTTATTTATTTATTAATTTATTTTTTGCTTTGAAAATGATTGAAAGTGACTTTAATAATTACACACAACACACTTCTGGATGGTTCATCAATTTCGGGCATGCAATCTTCCGAATTCGAAATTATTTTGTCTTTCAAAGCTATAGATATTTGAGTCTTCTTTAATCTGGAACTTGAATCAGCTCAATCCGATATTGGAGTAAAAAGTTATGCTCAAATTACGACAGATGCACAAAACTGGAATTTCAAAAACTACACTTCGTTAAAACGCCCTTTCAAGTTTCCAATCTCCAAAATTAATATGTCAAGTCCAATTTTTGCCCTTTGTTGACCCACATTTCATCCTAAATGATTTCATTATGTCCCAATATTATTTTATCTGCAAAATAAACTAAAACACATCAAAACGTTCATCAAACCCGAGAAACTAAACAAAATATTAAGTAAAAGGGGCGGTAAATATTGATATATTTTCCGCTCATCATCAAGGCGGAAGTATCACTTCAATAATATGGAGATGATGGTCACGTAGGATACGAGACTGGTTCTCTTAAATGTTGCAGTTATCGGGATATTATGACTAGGTCATGTATATCCGATTATAGAGACTAGTTACCAGACATCCGATATGTGCTTCGTACGGGGCAGACACAATTCCAGCCCCAGGCCTAGCATGTGATCATTCGATACTGGATCGAAATACACAATATTACGTATACTACGCTTTATATAGATCCTTATATTCCTGTAAGGATATTTCTGAAGAATTGGGTAGGCATGGCGCTTTGCTAGATGCCAACCTTGTCTTATAAATCGGTATAAACGTAGTACTAGGTACTTACGTGTTCGGATAGTCCGACGACCGAATTTACTGCCAACATATCCGGGGATCTAATGGGTTGCTTCCCGAAGATTTACCGATGATGTATGACTCGCACTTTTAATTAATCTGGGATTAATTAGATGTGAGAGAAAATTAATCTGGGAATAATTGCGGAGATATTTTATCTGGGATAAAATATCATTAAAGAGAGATAACGATTAATTTGGAATTAATCGATTAATTAATATATTCGATATATTATACGAAATTGGATTTCGACGCGGAATTAAAACTAGATTATAATTCGGGCGAACGAGTTAATTTAGAATTAATTCGTTAGCGACGTGAATAATAATTATGCTAGACGTGATTATTTAATTAAATTAGATTTAATTACGTCGCAACGGAAAATTCGTTAATTTGGAATTAAGGAACCCGAGCCCGGGATTGTTTGCGAGCGCATTCGCATTTCGAATTCGAGTGCGGCACACAAGTCACATCAGCGTAAAATCGCTAGTCGTATCTAGCGTCACGTCATCCGTCAATCAAGTGATAGATGTCTTTCACTTTGAGTGATTGACGCCAGTCACTATTCATTGATTGATGTAGTTGATGTGAGTGGTTGGAGCCTTAAAGGCTTGACTTTTTGAAAGCCAAATTCATTGTAAATGAATTTGAAATTCACATTTGTGTATAAGATACACAAATTAGAAACCAACCACACAACTCTCCTCTCTTTCCTCTCTCTCTCTCTTTCACGCCCAAATGGGCATTTCTTCACTGTTTTTACTGGGCAAAAACTGTGAGCAAGGGAAGCAAAGTGTGGGAAATTTGTGGTAAATTTCTTGAGAGCTAGCACTCCGTGAGACATGCGAAGGTGATAAGGAAGTCCACCCATGAGCTTGGAATCATTTGATGAAGCTTGGAGCTTGTTCAAGGAGCACCAAAGCCGCATATTGGAGGAAGAACAGCAGCTCACTGCCGAGCATGACAGTGAGCAGAAAATAATTTTTGTTCGTTGCCGCGTCGCTCAACCGATCGATGTAAGTATTCCGTAACTTCATCGTATGTATTCGCATGTGTTATTTCTTGCTTTTAATCGATCCTCGGGGCCGTAGAAACTCCAACATGTGGATTTGCTAATTAAAATAAAAACAGACTCAAAAGAAAATACTAAGGAAAATAAAAGAAAAGACTCAAAGATCTAGGGTCCTGACTCCACACAATATTAATATAAAGATGAATTGATTCTCTTATATATGTGTAATAAATCAGACTGCTAACCTGGAACACGAAAATATACAAAAGACTCTGTCGATGGTCAGACGCAAATACCCAGTATAACCCAATTGAACCATATGTCTATGTCAACCAAATTACCTGGATTCATTAAGATTAAGTTCCAATTATGGCTACCCCCGCCCGACAGGTATATGTCTATCCTGTAAGGAAATCTATTAAAGGGTTATTTATCCTCAAGTAAGATCGTGGGCTATTGAATCTAAGGCTTAAACTTAAAATCCCTATGTCTAGTTCATTTTAAGTTTACCACATCAATCTTATTGGTGATCAGAAAATAAGAAACATTAAGTTTAAGACTCAATAAACAAACTAAAGAATTACCCAATAAATAATTAAATCAATTATTAAGCCTAGTTATATTGTGTTTCATCACTTCCATAGAATAAAATAAAATGCTGGGGTTAGAGGATCCACATTTAATATTTCATATCTAGGAATCTCACTTATTATAATATATAAATTATTTTATGTTCTGCTTTCTCAGGAATTAATAATATTAAACATTTAAAACCAGCCATATATATGGTAATCCATTTAGTCCAATTACACCAGCCATATAGGCGGTAAGTATTTGTCACATAAAAACCAGCCATATAGGCGGTAAAGTAATTTATATTTAGACCGACCATATTGGTGGTAATAAAGTCTGACATTAATTAATCCGATTAAATTATAATTTATAAATTATAATTAAGTGAGATTTACCTAGATAATTATATTAAATGTTTCACCTTTTACCCCAACGGTAAATTATCTACAAAACATAAAGTAAAAAAAATAAAATAAAATTTTATTACAAAAAGTAAAAGTGCATAATTAAAAATACTAAAAGTAAAAATGCTAAATTTAAATTACAAAAACATAACACACAAGATGCAATCCTTAGAGTCCTTACAAAACTCAAGGAATGCATGCTTTGAATTCTGAAATCGCGCTGAATTTATAGGCGTCAGTAGGGGTCTGGCGTCGCGACGCCGGTGATTGTCGACGTGGCACGCTCTGGTTCGTCGGCTCAGATTCTAGAAAAGGTGATAAGGTGACACGTGGTAAGGTGGTTGGGATCTCAATTATTATGACACGTGGCGGCTTCTGATTGGTTGGCTCAGCTTCTTATCCGCCACGTGTCGATTTCGGATAAGTTTGTCAATAATTGATGCTGATGTGGCGTTGACGTGGCACACGTGGTGAAAAGGACTGTCGGCACCATAGAATTGTGACACGTGGCACGCTATGATTGGTTGATGATGACGTGGCGATGATGTGGCACGTTGACTCGGTCAACTGGTGATGTGGATGATGACGTGGCTGACAGGTGGAGTGACACGTGGCGACGGTGACTGTCTGCACCGTAGGATGATGACACGTGGCACGATGCACGTTAGCAGATCGGTTGTGATGGTGACACGTGGCACGTCGTACGTTAGCAAAGTCAAACTTTTCTCAGATTCTGACTTGTGGACCCGGCGCACGTTAGCATTGTTCAGCGTATGTTAGGCGTCGCAACACCATAGGCTTGCGCGACGCGACGCGATAAATGACCATTTTGCCTTTTTCGTCCAATTTTCACTGTTTTGGCCCAAATCACCTCCAGAGAGTCCTGAAACTTTACTTATCTACAAAATAACTCAAAACACATCAAAATATTCACAAAACGCAAGAAACTATACAAAATATTAGGTCAAATGAGTGGGAAATAGTGATATAATTACCACTCATCACACCCCCAAACCTAACATTTTGCTAGTCCTCGAGCAAAACATAGAATAAAATAACATAAACATCTTTAAAATAAAATTTAACTAAGCCACTTTCGTAGGGATCACGGTTGCATTTAGCGTATGCAACAAGCCTTTAAACCCCTAGGTGTCCCTAGTGGACGAGTTGTAGTCTCGTGAGGGTTTACAACAATGATACCCACAAACATTTTTAAAAAAGTAAAAAGAAAGTAAAACTAATGCACACAAAAGAAAAAAAAGACAAGCGAAAAGAGAATAAAGAAGTTAGTGACTAATCAGGTGAAGCTTCTACTCCAAGTTACTAGTTGTTTTCTTTCTTTCTAAATTACTGAATAAGTAAATTCTCCGATTATTTTACCATTCTCCATATACACAGCCAACAAGATATTAAACAACTCATTTTTGCCCACAACAGTCATAAGTGCAGTTGATAAGAGAGTAATATTTTTGTCATAAAGTTTTATCGGAATTCACACCTTTTTGTAGCAATGGAATAATTTTTCTGATTTTTCTTTGATTTTTGATTTTTTTTATTTATATACAATATCTTCCTCCTATGTAGCGAGTGTTGGGCCGGTGACTCCCAAACCAGTTGGCTTTAGATCACCAGGTGTTAAGACACCCCTACGGACTTAATTACTCAGACTTCAGATATATATATATTTGCAACATCTTTGATCCATGTAGCTAGCTTTGGGCCAGTGACTCCCAAACCAGTTGGCTTTAGGGCACTAGGTGTTAAAACACACCCTTACAGACTTAATAACTCGGACCTCAGACGTTTTTTGTTTTTTTTTTTTTACTTCATCACTTTTTGAGATGCTCCTCTAATTAAAATAGAGCATTGAATATTACAAACTTTTCAATTTTAGCTCATGTCCGTATGTTACAATGCGTGTTGATAATATCTGCTAACTGAGCATATGAAGATCCATTTTAGTCAGTTTTATGGAGAATTCACAAATTAAATAATTTAAAATGAAATTAAATAATTTATAGGCGTCAGTAGGGGTCTGGCGTCGAGACGCCAAGCTCGCGTCGCGACGCCGGTGATTGTCGACATGGCACGCTCTGGTTCGTCGGCTCAGATTCTGGATAAGGTGATAAGGTGACACATGGCAAGGTGGTTGGGATCTCAATTATTGTGACACGTGGCGGCTTCTGATTGGTCGGCTCAGATTCTTATCCACCACGTGTCGATTTCGAATAAGTTTGTCAATAATTGATGCTGACGTGGCACACGAGGTGAAAAGAGACTGTCGGCGGCACCATAGAATTTGGACAGTGGCGCATGCTGATTGGTGATGATGACATGGCGATGATGTGCATGTTGACTCGGTCAACTGGTGATGTGGATAGACGTGGCTGACAGGTGGAGTGTGTTTGGTTTCTATTAAGGTCCCAGATCATAATATAAACATGAAATATGTGCGAATACAAATCGAAGAAGTTTCGAATACTCACATCAATCGATTGAGCGAGGCGGTGACGAACAAAATCGAAATTCTGCTCCTCTTCACTGGTTCGGCTCAGTGGCAGTTCCTGTTGGGGTTGGTGCTCAGAGCGCCAATTCCTGGTTGTATTTCTGTTAAATACTTCTGTAAAACATTATTATTATGAATAATATATACAGTTTCTATAATATAATATATATTTCTATATGGTAAAGACGTAATGACCCTAGAATGATTAGTCATGATACAGTTGCAAAAGCGTCGCAACGGACATTGAGTAGTATCATGACGTTGTCATTCTTAGACAGTTCCTGGTCAAGGTTTACACTACTTGGTCAGTATAGTAAACCCGTTGAGACCGGTACATGTCGTATACTGGAATATATGATTCCAATGGTTTCTCAATGAACCATTAGTCTTGGAGACTAGTATAGACGTGTAGGTGTTTATAGCGGATAAACACTGAACGACTCACCGAAGATTCTTAATGGATGGTACACCAGCGTCAATAAGAATCTTCTTGGGTTGAGTAGCACTTGTGATTCTTAGACTTGAGATGCCATTGTGGGCACATGAGACATCTTCTACACTTAGATGGCAGTCACGTCACCGATCTATTTAGATCAGACCTCCGCCTGTTCGTTGGGTGTAGACAGATCCTCAGGGTGTCCTATGTGTATCAAGATAGGATCCGTCAGTTCTGTGTACCAGAGCATAGGTAGTCCATATGATTAGCAATCAGATAAAACCATGGGCCCGTGGTAAAGTTTAGAAGCTAGTTCTAAACATTCTTTTGAGATTGCTAATAGAATAGTCGACTGGATAATCCCGATAGAGATTTGACGTTTACATCTATATCTCTGGGATTTATCCGGATACCTGTGACGGAGGAATTATACATTTGCCATGACCTCGACCTGTATGGTTCAGCGAGATTATCCGTGATCGTCATAATCTACGGGTGGATAGATTATGGACACGAAATTTGATTTCGTGACGGATATACCTGAATCTAGAGAGTCTCAATAATGAAACATACTCGTAGAGCACTAGAGCAACATTAATAAATAATATTGATTATTTATAAAGTCGTTTAAAGGTTAAACGCAAGATACGTGCTAAAGAGACTAGATAGTCATTTGCTTAATTATTGTGTATTTACATTTAATACTTGATTAATTTAAATACACATTAATTAATAGTCAAAATGAGTTATTTGACTTATATCCTAAATGAATATATGTTTTTAATATTTAATGTAAATATTATACATATATTTAATATATTTGTATTTGATTAATTAATTAATTATTTAATTGTTAAATGATTAAATTAATTAAAATATAAATATCTTACATTAGGATATTTAAAGTAAATGATTATAGTTGCTTTGTTGACTTATATAAATATCAATAAAGTGTTTTTAGATATTTATGCAAGTTGATTTAATGAAATTGAAATGAAATGAAATTTTATTTTTTGTATTTGGCTTGCAAATTCGGCCAAGGCTTAAAAATAAACAAGTATATATTGTTTTCATTTTCATTTTCATTTCTTAACCTAATACACTTTTACAAAGAGAACTCCATTGAAGAAACCAAAGAAAGCTTGAGAAAGAAAGAAAACTCAAAAGCTTGGAAATTTAGTAAGTTTTTCAAACTTGCTATTAGTAAGGAATATGTTCCTTAGGTTCTAGGCTTTAATATATGATATTCTTAGGATGTTTCTTTCTTTGTTCCTTGTGGTTTTTTTGATGATGGAAGTTTTGGAGAAGTGTTGAGCATGTGTAATGAAGGAAGTGTTGTGACTATTGTAGTTATAACTATTCTTTTAAGGTTTTTGAAACCATGTTGCTAATCTAGAGTTATTGACCCACTCTTAAATGACCTAGATTTGATCTTGAGTTGTTTCATTGTGTTGAGACTTGGATTGGATGGAAGAATGATGATTGAAGTAATTGATTTAATGTATTTGGTCTAATTTGTCCAATTTGTGGAAATTGAAAAATTAGGGTTCTTAACTAATTCCAAATTTGGGGCTTTTCATATATGTTGTGTATTTGGTGTGTATATGATGCATATAAAGTTTCATGTTCATTGGATTACATCTTGATGTGTTTTGAAGCATGAAATGACAAAATGCACAAATTCCCCCCTTTGGAGTGCATTCGGCTTTGATGATATAATTTGGGGTTTTGGTTGTTTGGTGTTTTGATGTTTTGAACATCATAAGTTCATCTTAGAAATGATTTAGAATCATTCAAAATTGATTAGATCAATTTCGGACTAAAATGGACAAAAATACAAAGCAAGGGTATTTCGGTAAATTCACTAAAAATTTTTATTGAATTTATTTTCATAATTTGATTATTGGAATATTAATAAATATGTTTATTTAATTAATCCGAGAAAAAGTTTTGAAATCTGAAAATCGGATTTTCACCGCTTCCGCTGCGTTACCGGATTCACCCCCTAAAACCCCACAAAATGGTATCAGAGCGAGTCTGATTCTAGGCCACCTAATATGATTAGCCTTCATTGAATCAATGTTTAATCATGTTTTCTTGACTTTATGCATGCTTATTAGGATCTAAATTGGTTAGATTTAGGGTGTATGACACTTAGCGGAAAATCCCTAATAATAAGGTTTGAATGTAATTTGTATTTGATGCATGTTATATGGTCCGTCTTGTCAATACGGTTTATGAATACTTCTTGTGACTACATCCGAGACCGTGCCTCTGCTGTGAGGATGTAGCCGATAAAGATTTATTTATACCGGATGTATATCAGATACTAGGTAAATTCAAGTAAAAGCGGAATTCTGAACGTGCCCTAGCTGTCAGGATTACGTAAGTAACTTGAGTTTATCTTGACGAGTTTAACCTTGGTACGTCTCCTTGTGGGCCTGCCTTCGCAGCGACAACGAGAAACGGCCAGGACCGGATACTTAGGAGTCATTAGTGAATGATTGACAAATGAGTTGTCTACCTGATGAATATACGTAGGCGAGACCGTGCCTCTGCTGTGAGCCGAAATATATTCACGGGATCCACTTTTCACTATTAGTATTTAATTTAATTATTAAATATTTGTATTCTGTTTTGGGATTACAGTATTGCATGATTTAGTGGGAGGGGCATATTAGATTAAAAATCCATGATCTAGTTTATGCTTTTGATATTATATGAAACTGCTTAATTTCTGCTAACCGTTTTTCGTGATCTATATGATAGATTGGCGATGGCGGCACAATCCACAAATCAGTTTGCGCGTATGCTTGATGCGAACAAACTGAAAGGCGCTGAGAACTTTGCAGACTGGGAATTGGATTTGAGGATTGTCCTCGATTCCGAGAAGCTGGGTTATGTTCTTGAGGGTCCGTTGCCCCTTGCAGTGGGTGAGGATGCTTCGGAGGAGGAACGCCAAGTTTTTGAAACTTGGAAGGATGATGATTTAAGGGTTAAATCATACATCCTTAGTTCACTGTCTCCGAAACTCAAGCAACAGTACTATGGTATGTTAGATTCCTATAGTATGATGACGCGATTGAGACAATCGTTTGAGAACCAGGAACAAGTTATTGTTCACAAAGTCGCCATGGAACTGTTCCATGCGCGTCTGGATGAGGGGCAGAGTGTTAGCCCACATGTTCTTCAGATGATCGATTTGATCGATCAATTGAGGCAACATAATCTCATCTTGAATGACATTCTCGGTAGGAGTGTCATTCTTGGTTCACTGCCAGCTTCATTTCGCCAGTTCGTGATGTACTTCAACATGCACGGGACTGTCTGTACCTACCAGGAGCTACATAGGATGTTGCTCACGGCAGAAGAGGACCTTAAGAAGGGAGTACCGACTCGCCCTCCTAGACTACTTCTCTTTCGGCTTCTTCCCAAGGATGGTCCAAGGGAAAGAACAAGAAAGGCAAGAAGAAGAAGAAGGCTTTTGGTCCTCAACAACAGGCGAAGATTGCAAAGCCCAAAAGGGCTTCTGAAGACAAATGCCACCACTGCGGCAAAGTTGGGCACTGGAAAAGGAACTGTCCTGATTACATTGCCCAAGTGAGGAGAGACAGAGCTTCTACATCAGGTACTTTTATTTTTCCAGTTATTGATTTATCTTTGGCTTGTGAAGCCGTTACATCCAGCTGGATTTTAGATTCTGCTTGTCCCATTCACATTTGCAATTCGTTGCAGGTGCTGAAGGAAAGTAGGAACTGAAGCCCGGAGAGATGCAGTTGCGGTTCGGGAGTGGAGACTCTTGGATGCAGTTGCAGTGGGAGTATGCGAGATCTCATTGCCGAATGGGACACTTTTGTTATATGACTGTCATTTTGTACCGGGATGTGTCGCTAATATTATATCACTTTTTGTATTAGATACAGAAGGCTTTTGTATTAATATTAAGAATAGTTCTTTGTATTTATATGATAAAAATAATATTCAGATCCTTTGTTGTCCAAACCAGCATGGTCATTATACATTGCAAACTTCAAAAGATATATTAAATACTGGAGTTAATAAACGTAGTTTACCTGTAATTAATAATACTGAACTTTGGCATATGAGACTTGGTCACATTGGCGTTAAACGCCTTACCCAATTGGTTAGGAATGGTTTGATATCAGATCTTACCATTGAATCCTATCCAACTTGTGAATCCTGTATTCAGGGTAAGATGACCAAAGCCCCATTTTCTGGTGTTGGACACCGCGCCACTAACTTACTGGAACTCGTACATTCTGATGTATGTGGTCCACTAAGTCAAACTGCTCACAGTGGTTATTCGTACTTCGTTACCTTTACCGATGATTTATCACGGTACGGTTATGTGTATTTGATGCGACATAAATCGGAAACCTTTGAAAAGTTCAAAGAGTTCCGAAATGAAGTAGAAAAACAAACTGGTAAATATATTAAATGCCTTCGATCAGATCGAGGCGGTGAATATATGAGTGGTGAGTTCATGGATTATATGAAGGAGAATGGGATTCTCGCTCAATATACTCCTCCAGGTACACCACAGCACAATGGTGTATCTGAAAGGAGAAATCGGACTTTATTGGATATGGTCCGATCGATGTTGAGTTTCACAGATTTGCCCTATTACTTATGGGGCTACTGTCTCTTAACAGCCGCACATCTTTTGAATAAGATTCCTTCAAAGGCTGTTCCTACGACACCGTATCAGATATGGTTCGGTAGGAGACCAAATCTTATTATATTAAGGTTTGGGGTTGTCCTGCCTATGTCAGGGTAACTCAGCAAAGTAAGCTTTCGCCTCGAGGGCAAAAGTTTAGGTTTGTTGGATATCCCTCGAATACGAGGGGATATCTGTTCTATGATACCGAGCATCGAAATGTGTTCGTAGCTCGCTTCGCAAAATTTCTAGAAGTAGAATTTTTGTCAGAAGGTGGTGATCATAGACAGGTTGAGCTTGATGAAGTCCAACCTGAAAACAACGAACCAACGGAGGAACCTGAAGTTCAAGTAGATGAAGGACCTTCAACACACACACTCCGTAGGTCGGAAAGGGTATCTAGACCTCCTGAACGCTTGTATTTGATACAAGAAAAGAGTCTGGATGTTCTCTTAGTTGAAGAGACAGATCCTTTCACCTATAGAGAATCGATGTTGGACATCGACTCCGTGAAATGGCAAAGTGCCATGAAATCCGAGATAGACTCAATGCATGAAAATCAAGTTTGGGACTTGATTCCGCTTCCCGAAGGAATTGTTCCTATCGGTTGTAAATGGGTTTACAAGAGGAAGCGCGGGCCTGACGGTAAGGTTGAAACTTACAAGGCCCGACTGGTAGCAAAAGGTTACACGCAGCGACCTGGCGTCGACTACGATGAAACTTTTTCGCCGGTAGCAATGCTTAAGTCTATCCGGATTTTGCTTTCTATAGCTGCGTATCATGACTACGAGATTTGGCAAATGGATGTCAAAACGGCTTTTCTAAATGGATTTCTTGATGAAGAAATCTATATGGAACAGCCGGAAGGTTTCACATCCAGCGAAACCTCGGGTATGGTATGTAAGCTTAAGAAGTCCATTTATGGACTTAAACAAGCTTCACGAAGTTGGAATCTTCGATTCGATGAGATTATTAGATCGTCTGGTTTTCTCAAGAATTCGGAAGAATCCTGTGTGTATCAGAAGGCCAGTGGGAGCATGGTCGTATTTTTAGTCCTATATGTTGATGACATCCTAATCATTGGGAATGATTTAGGTATGTTGCAAAGCGTCAAAGCGTACCTCTGTAAGAATTTCTCCATGAAGGACCTGGGAGAAGCTTCCTATGTTTTAGGGATAAAACTCTATAGAGATAGACAAAGGAGGCTGATTGGGTTATCCCAATCAACGTACGTAGATAAGATCTTGGAACGGTATAGTTTTGGTAACTGTAAGACAGCAAACATACCGTTCAGACATGGGATTCATCTTTCTAAGAAGATGTGTCCACAAACAGAAGATGAGAAGGTTAGAATGTCTAACCAACCTTATGCTTCGTGTTTGGGTAGCATAATGTATGCCATGTTATGTACGAGGCCTGATATCAGTTTCGCTGTTAGCGTAACTAGTCGATATCAGTCCAATCCAGGTAATGACCATTGGATGGCCATTAAACATATCCTAAAGTATCTTAAAGGTACTAAGGATAAGTTAATAATATATGGAGGAAACGAACTGCAGGTTAATGGGTATACAGACTCCGATTTTCCAATCGGATCCCGATGATAGAAAGTCTACATCTGGATTTGTCTTTACCCTTAACGGAGGTGCAGTTTGTTGGAAGAGTTCCAAACAGGGATCGACAGCTGATTCCACCACTGAGGCGGAATATATTGCAGCTTCTGAAGCTGCAAAAGAGGCTGTGTGGATAAAGAACTTTATCACAGAATTGGGAGTTGTCCCAAGTATCGAGAATGCGATTCCGTTATACTGTGATAATACTGGAGCCATTGCGCAAGCAAAGGAACCGAGGGCGCATCAGAAGTCGAAGCATGTGGAACGCAAGTACCACATCATTCGAGAGATCGTGTCGCGAGGGGAGGGATATTGTCGTGTGCAAGGTACCGAGTGAAGATAATGTAGCAGACCCGCTGACGAAGGCCATACCTCCGAAGCTGTTTGATAAACACGTGGAGTCGATGGGTATTAGATACAATCGATATTGGCACTAGAGCAAGTGGGAGATTTTGTTGGGGTTGGTGCTCAGAGCGCCAATTCCCGGTTGTATTTCTGTTAAATACTTCTGTAAAACATTATTATTATGAATAATATATGCAGTTTCTATAATATAATCTATCTTTCTATATGGTAAAGACGTAATGACCCTAGAATGATTAGTCATGATACAGTTGCAAAAGCGTCGCAACGGACATTGAGTAGTATCATGACGTTGTCATTCTCAGACAGTTCCTGGTCAAGGTTTACACTACTTGGTCAGTATAGTAAACCCGTTGAGACCGGTACATGTCGTATACTGGAATATATGATTCCAATGGTTTCTCAATGAACCATTAGTCTTGGAGACTAGTATAGACGTGTAGGTGTTTATAGCGGATAAACACTGAACGACTCACCGAAGATTCTTAATGGATGGTACACCAGCGTCAATAAGAATCTTCTTGGGTTGAGTAGCACTTGTGATTCTTAGACTTGAGATGCCATTGTGGGCACATGAGACATCTTCTACACTTAGACGGCAGTCACGTCACCGATCTATTTAGATCAGACCTCCGCCTGTTCGTTGGGTGTAGACAGATCCTCAGGGTGTCCTATGTGTATCAAGATAGGATTCCGTCAGTTCTGTGTACCAGAGCATAGGTAGTCCATATGATTAGCAATCAGATAAAACCATGGGCCCGTGGTAAAGTTTAGAAGCTAGTTCTAAACATTCTTTTGAGATTGCTAATAGAATAGTCGACTGGATAATCCCGATAGAGATTTGACGTTTACATCTATATCTCTGGGATTTATCCGGATACCTGTGACGGAGGAATTATACATTTGCCATGACCTCGACCTGTATGGTTCAGCGAGATTATCCGTGATCGTCATAATCTACGGGTGGATAGATTATGGACACGAAATTTGATTTCGTGACGGATATACCTGAATCTAGAGAGTCTCAATAATGAAACATACTCGTAGAGCACTAGAGCAACATTAATAAATAATATTGATTATTTATAAAGTCGTTTAAAGGTTAAACGCAAGATACGTGCTAAAAGGACTAGATAGTCATTTGCTTAATTATTGTGTATTTACATTTAATACTTGATTAATTTAAATACACATTAATTAATAGTCAAAATGAGTTATTTGACTTATATCCTAAATGAATATATGTTTTTAATATTTAATGTAAATATTATACATATATTTAATATATTTGTATTTGATTAATTAATTAATTATTTAATTGTTAAATGATTAAATTAATTAAAATATAAATATCTTACATTAGGATATTTAAAGTAAATGATTAGTTGCCTTTGTTGACTTTAATAAATATCAATAAAGTGTTTTTAGATATTTATGCAAGTTTTAATGAATTGAAATGAAATTGAAATTTTATGTTCTTTGCATTGGCTGGGCAATTCGGCCAAGGCTAAAATAAACAAGTATATATTGTTTTCATTTCATTTTCATTTCTAACCTAATACACTTTTACAAAAGAAACTCCATTGAAGAAACCAAAGAAAGCTTGAGGAGAAAGAAAGAAAACTCAAAAGCTTGGAATTTAGTAAGTTTTTCAAACTTGCTATTAGTAAGGAATATGTTCCTTAGGTTCTAGGCTTTAATATATGATATTCTTAGGATGTTTCTTTCTTTGTTCCTTGTGGTTTTTGATGATGGAAGTTTTGGAGAAGTGTTGAAGCATGTGTAATGAAGGAAGTGTTGTGACTATTGTAGTTATAACTATTCTTTTAAGGTTTTTGAAACCATGTTGCTAATCTAGAGTTATTGACCCACTCTTAAATGACCTAGATTTGATCTTGAGTTGTTTCATTGTGTTGAGACTTGGATTGGATGGAAGAATGATGATGAAGTAATTGATTTAATGTATTTGGTCTAATTTGTCCAATTTGTGGAAATTGAAAAATTAGGGTTCTTGACTAATTCCAAATTTGGGGATTTTCATATATGTTGTGTATTTGTGTGTGTATATGATGCATATAAAGTTTCATGTTCATTGGATTACATCTTGATGTGTTTTGAAGCATGAAATGACAAAATGCACAAACCCTCCCCCTTTGGAGTGCTCTCGGCTTGATGATATAATTTGGGGATTTTGGTTGTTGCTTTGGTGTTTTGATGTTTTGAACATCATAAGTTCATCTTAGAAATGATTTAGAATCATTCAAAATTGATTAGATCAATTTCGGACTAAAATGGACAAAAATACAAAGCAAGGGTATTTCGGTAAATTCACCTAAAAATGTTTTATTGAATTTATTTTCATAATTTGATTATTGGAATATTAAATAAATATGTTTATTTAATTAATCCGAGAAAAAGTTTTGAAATCTGAAAATCGGATTTTCACCGCTTCGCTGCGTTACCGGATTCACCCCTTAATAACCCTACAGTTCCAAGATCACTGGTTCGGCCTTCAATCAACAAGAAACCAAGCCCCAAGCTTCGTCATTTGATTCCCGGCTATGGGTGACTTCCCTATCACCTTCGCATGTCTCGTAAGTGTGCTAGCACTTGTGATTTTCAACAAAACCCACTCTTGCTTCCCTTCACTGCTCGGTTTTTGAGAACCAGTAAGCAATTGGCCCCAAGGGCGTTGAAGAGGAGGAGATGAAGAGGAAAGAGAGATTGTCTTGAGTTTGATTCCAAATTTGTGTATCTTATACACACATTTGAATTTCAAATGCATTGGAATGAATTTGGCCTTTAAAAGTGAAACAATTAAAGGCTCCCACCACTTCCATCATCCAATCACATCAATCACAGTTGTCAAGTCACATCACTCAAAGTGACAAGTGATTTGATGCTTGATGCGACTAATGATTTGACGCTTGATTGACTTGCGTGCCGCACTCGAATTCGAAATGCGAATGTGCTCGCAAATAATCTCGGGCTCGGGTTTGCTAATTCCAAATTCATGAATTTTCCGTTGCGTCGTAATTAAATGATTACGCCTAGCAAAATCACTATTCACGTGCTAATGAATTAATTTTAAATTAATTCGTTCGCCCGAATTAAAATCTAATTTTAATTCCGCGTCGAAATCTAATTTCGTTTATAATATCAAATATATTAATTAATCGATTAATTCCAAATTAATCATTATCTACTTTTAATGATATTTTAACCCAGATAAAATATCTCCGCAATTAATCCCAGATAACTTTATTTATTTTCTAATTAATCCCAGAATAATTTAGAATGCGAGTCATATGTCATCGGTGAATCTTTGGGAAGCGACCAATGAGATCTCCGGATATGTTGGCAGTACATTCGGTCGTCGGACTATCCGAACACGTAAGTACCTCGTACTACGTTTATACCGATTTACAAGACAAGGTTGGCTTCTAGCAAATCGCCATGCCTACCCAATTCTCCGGAAATATCCTTACAGGAATAAAATCTATATCAGGCGTAGTATACGTAGTATTGCGTATTTCTGTCCAGTATCGGATGATCACGTGCTAGGCCTGGGGCTGGAATTTTGTATGCCCCGTACGAAGCACATGTCGGATGTCTGGTAACTAGTCTCTATAATCGGATAAACATTACCTTGTCATTTTATCCCGATGACTGCAGTACTTAGAGTACTAGTACCGTATCCTACTGACTATCATCTCCATATGACTGGAGTAACACTTCCGTCTTGACATCACACCCCAAACACTACGATTCTCAATATACCCAGCATTGGCGTACACAGAACCTGTTAAAGCCCTGGACGACCGCAACCAAAGTATATTGATTGTCGCAAGTATTAGCGGTGCAAGTCTCAGGTTAAGACCAAATACACCAACCCTGATTTCAGACTTCCATAGACACATAGTCATACTACCAATGGAATACCGAGAGGGTCTATCCAGAGCGAAGCTGTTTCCCGTACCATCGGTAAAACACAACCTCCTATTACTCTTGCATGAGTATCCTATACCAAAATATGTGAGAACTATGCCGTTGTGCCCTCACAACGCGCACAAGTGTAATACTAGTCTTTTACGTATTTATCGATGTCCAATCTCGATAATACTCTGACCAGGGATATTTAATGATTTATCCTTCGTGGACTGATACTCTCTCATATCATTCTCGGTCCAGAAACAAATCACATGGACCTCTCATCATTTATACATCTTGGTGATCTAATCACAAATGATAAGAGTGCAATCTCCTTTATCACATAGTTAATTTGTACAACAACACCATGATCTGTGTAAATAGTGACGCTATGGGTCATTATTGTCCAACAATCTCCCACTTGGCCTATAGCCAGTCACTCGAGTGTCTTACACACCCAAACTATGTACGTTGGCTCAAACTGCTGAGAAAAGACTTTCGTCAGCGGATTTGCATGATTATCGTCTGATGCGATTTATTCGATCATCACATCCCCACGATGTATGATCCGAACGAATCAGATGAATATCGAAGTATATATCTGGATCGTTGATGAGACCATTAATTCTTTAGCCTGTGCTGACGCCTAGCTCAGCTGCTAACAGAATTATATCTAATATAATTAGATTTGTTATCGACCCAAATGGCTTCTATTGCTGCCTCAGCTGCAGCAATGACCCGTATTTGCTGTTTATTCGATAACAATATCTTGCTTGGAAGATTTCCAGCTCACTTTTCCGTTATTCAAACTGTATAGTACCGTTTGCGACTTTTAGTCATCTTTTCGGTTAGGAAACTTGCTACAGTGATCCCAGTCACTTCAAGTTCTCCTTCTCCATAGTTTAAGACAGCATCCTTAGTTCTCTAAGATACTAACATATGTTCTTAACATCAATCCAGTGATTATCACTCGGATTGGCCTGTTTGTGAATCCATATGCTCAAAGCGTATGAGACACCAGGTCGCGTACATTTTTCAATGTATGAGTTTCTCGGAGAATTTTCTTGAAAGCCAAGCTTTCACCGATTGTTATTATGGGAATATCAATTCCAAGAAATGACATATTTCATTATTTTATAGGACAACACTGTCAGTGCGCTCCCACTAACCCTCTTATATACACAAGAATCATTTTGTTTTGAATTAAATCATAAACTAATATGATTTCAATCAAACGATAATTCCAGAACCTATGCTTGCTTCAATCCAAACATGGATCGAATAACCCGCAAACCTTATTTGCTTGTTATGGTACGACAAAATCGTCAGGATGTTGTAAACATCCTCCAAAAGGTTTCCTTTTCAGGAAAGCGATTTTCTCGTTAAGCTGACATATTTCATAAATGAAACATGCAACTTTAGCAAGCATTATCCAAATGGATTTACCATGGCAACAGGTAAAAGGTTGAATCGTAATCAACACAATGTTGATAATGATACCTTTCCGCTACAAGCCTAGCTTAGTACGTTGGTATGTTGCCTTCCATGTATGTCTTCCTGGAAGACTTATAGTACCAATAAGCACAATGCCTTGCGGTACATCAACTAGTTCTAAACATGTTGATTTACATGGAATCCATTTCAGACATCATGGCACTTTGCCATATTTGGGAGTTGATACCTTGTATCACTTCCTTATACGTAGTCAGTTGGTATACCTCAAAAGATAGACATCTTTACGAGGTGAGATCAGAAACCCATACCCCAGGTTTTTTTCTGACTCTCTCCAACTTACGCGGTTCATGTGTATTCGAAGATTAATGGTATAGTTTCATCCTTGATGAACTATTTATGTTCCATTAAGATTCGGTGCCTTGGACAGTATTACTCTGATTTTCATCGAATTTTACTATCTTCCCACTTACCACTGCATATCGGTATTCCTTTAGGAAAACTGCATGGCGAGCAACAATCTAATTGTTCTCTTGTGAGATGTATAAGTGCAATACTTATGGTATCCCTAGGATAACCGACAATTGGCACTTATCAAATTTGGGTTTTAGTTTGGTATCATCCAAACATATGCCTAGCATACCCAAATGTTCAGGAATGAGAAACCCGGTTTCTTTCCCGTTCATATCTAATATGAAATCTGTCAAACAGATTTTTATGGAACCTTATTCAAAATAAGTTCTGCACTGTTTAAAGCTTATCCGTTGAAGGAAATGGTAGCTCAGAGCGACTCATGATTAGCCTTATCATGTCTAACATAATTCGGTTAATCCGTTCGGACACACCGTCAAATTGACGTGTTCCGGGAGGAGTCCTCATTTGAAAAAATACTATACTCGTTCAAGTATATTAGAAACTTATTGCTTATGTATTTTCCATTACGGTCTTACTGTGACGGTATAATACTATAGCCGGTCTGTTTGTCTATTTCGTGTCAAAACTTTAAAGTTTCCGATTTGTGTTTCTAAAGAACACATTACCATAACGCGATGCCACATCCGTATAGGTCACGAAATATCATGTCCACATCTAGCCTAGCTAGATATGGGCCCACTTGCTTCACTATGAACTAGGGCTGACAGATCGGTGGCATTTACACTTTTACCAAGTAAAGGTATTTTAGGCACTTTACCCAATAAATAGATTCGTGACTTTATTTGAATAGGATCAAATCAGTCCGAGTACCCACTCTTCAAAAGTGTGGATATACGATTCTTGTTTTAGTTGTGTCCCAGACAACAATGCCACAATCAGTTTC